>JAODAL010003537.1:0-171808 GCA_025379985.1 Phyllomedusa bahiana
CGGGGTGACTTTTGATCACTATATTTACTATTTTGCCATAGGCAAACTTAAACTCTATCAGTTCTCTTATCTATTAAACACAAAACGTAACTTTTATTATATCTAACTCATTAACCTCTATACACAACTATTTAAAAACCTGATTCTCTATCCTCATCATTTAACCCTTTTTGCTTCTGAAAGAGGGAATATCTCCCTTTCTGTCATCAAGTCTGGTGGAACCCCACCCTATTAACAGAGAGCCTTATATCTATAGCAAAGTACTAGCTTCAGTAAGGGATCCCAAGCCAACTACTTGGGCAGTCGTCCCTAATCTCATAACACAGAACAAATAAGACCCCCTTGTGACACCGTGTGACACTTGTAGACAGAGGTGAGAGATCACAATTTAAAACGTCATGCCTGACCTCGCCGACATGTTTCGCCAGCTAACCTGGCTTTATCAAGGCTTAGAGGTCCGATCACATGTGGTCTGAGTTCTCTTCCTTTTATATCATGTTAGGTAAACACCCCATACAGGTGCTCACCAATTAGCCATCAGAGAATCCACATAAAGCCCACTCCCCCTTCCGCGCGTGCACACTCATAACATGTCCTGCTGAAGCTGCCACCATGCTCTCATGAGCCAACAACCTTCAGTCAAATTCGCCATCTCCATAACAGGCTTGCGCCCCATCTTACCGTACTGCCCGTGCCAATGCACTGCACCAACAAACACCTCAGCCCTGACTGTGATGGGCTTCCATCTCACTTCTCTCATATTATTGCAACTGCGTGCCTCACCTAGAATGAACTAAGCAGACTAGGTATCACATTACACAGCACACTGCCATCTTTGTCAATTCCCATAAGCCCCTTCTCTTCAATATCTAATATGCATATTCATTGGGAATATAAACTCCACTGTACAATAGACCACTGTCATATTATCTTCCCATAAAGCTCTTCTCCTATGTATGTAATATGCATATTCATTCCAATAGAGCTGCAGGCCCCATTAAATACATGTTCCACTGCATTGTTTGTCTCAAGACTATATTCATAAACTACTTCTCTTTCACATGTAATATTTATACTCATTTTAATAATACTGTAGGCTCTATGGCTTAAGTTTGCCTATGGCAAAATAGTAAATATACACATAGAGATCAGACACCAGCTCAGGTATAACCTACAACACTGACATATAGAGACCACATAGAGGTCAGAAACCAGCTCAGGTATAACCTACAACACCACCCTATAGAGACCACATAGAGGTCTGACACAAGCTCAGATAAATCATACAACACCACCATATAGAGAGAGCACATAGAGGTCAGACACCAGCTCAGGTATAACCTACAACACCACCATATAGAGAGCACATAGTGGTCAGACATCAGCCGGGTAAAACCTACAACACCAACAATAGAGCCCACATAGGGGCGACCCGCTCGGTATAACTACAACACCCCCTACAGCAGCCCAAATACCATCCGAACCTGTTATGGCAGCCCCTTATACCCTTTTACTGTGTATACGGCACCCCCCGTTACCATCCTCACCTTGTTCGGCACCCGATCCTACCCGCCCCTGTGTATACGGCAGCCCCTATACTATCCTTTACGTGTGTATACAGCAGCCCCGATTCCATCCTGCACCTTTGTATACGGCAGCTCCGATCCCATCCTTACCGTGTAAGAGCGCCCCCGTACCATCCTGTTTGTGATACGGCCGCCCGATACCATCCTGTCCTGTGTATGGCAGCCCCGATACCTTCCTTCCCCGGGTTAGGGGCAGCCCCGATACCATTGTACCTGTGTATCCGGCACCCCGATCATCCTGTTACCTGTGTATAGGAAGCCCCGATACCACCCTGTCCCTGGTATACGGCACCCCGTACCACCCTGCCCCTTTGTAAGACTCCCCACTTTTTGGGCACCATCTTGGTTCAGCCGGGGGGTTTCTTCGCTCGGGATCGCCGTTTTTTGGTAAGCGGTCGGCACACCAATATATTCACACTACACCGGGGTTTCTCTTTAAAGCTTCAGGCCCACTTTTTTCCTCACAAGCCAGGTTTGGGTTACAGCACAAAAACACAAATAAAACTGGCCGTCTGGGCCACTCGAACAAAACTGTTACATAGTTACATAGTTACATAGTTAGTAGGTTAAAAGAAGACCATTCCATCGAGTTAAACCAAGGGGGGGAAAATGTGGGTGGGGGGAAAGACAAGGACTTAAAAACCCCAGGCTCTCCACTGGTTAATGCCCCAAACCACGGGCAAAACCAACCTGCTCCAGTATGACCCTAAACTGACCCCAGGCCCCCCACCGGCCAGGATCCAGAATTTTCCCTGCTACGTACGCATTAATATTCTTTATTCCGGTAGGTACTAACCCTTTCTTGAAACTTTTACGTTCCTGTGTCCAGCTCCTGGGGGCTATTCCCAGATTACGTTCTTACAGTGAAGAACGCTTTCTCCTCTGAGATTAAATTTTTTTTTTCTAGTCGGAAGGGATGTTCCCCCTTTTTCTTTTGAGGGGGCTTCACCTAAAAAATTTTTTTCCCCATACTTTTTGTAAGGGGCCCTTTTAATTTATATAAATTAATCATGTCCCCCCCAAGCCGCTTTTCTCGACTAAAAAAGTTCAATTCTACTAACCTCGCCCATAACTAAAATGCTCCATTCCCCTTTTAATTTTTTGGTTGCTCGTCTTTGTATCTCTCTAGCTCTATTACATCCTTTATAAACTATAAACGTGGTCAAGGCCTATCGCCGAAGCCCCCACAAACACATACTCTTACCCAGTTTCCCATGGCTTTTGGCTTTTTCCTAAGCCTTGGGGCAGAGCCTCTCTTCAGCTCACTGCTGCTCCCACTGCCATGCAGCAACCACGCCCCCCATACCTGGGATGGGAGGGCTTTAATCGGTCTCCCAAAACATAACAAAACCTTTTCCGAATGGGGGGACAGCCACCCACCCAACACTATGGCTGTCCCAAAAAAACCACCCCAAAATAGCCCCCCTAGCAGCTATTCTAGTCATACTGTAAGTGTCGTACAATCCTTACTAAAACAAATTTTGGGACTTTTCCATGGGGCCCCCCCCCCCGGGGCCTCGTGGGCATCGCAGTATGTCTCTAGTGCACACCCTCGTGGGAAACCTGGGCATCAGGGGGCCTCTGTCCCATAAACCCCCCCCCTTGAAAAAGGCCGTAGGACTTTGTCACCCTTTTACCTTTCCCCCTGGGGCAAAGTTCCTTCCCCGTGGCCCGTCTTCTCCTATTGTCACGGTTACGCCCCGGTTCCTGTCTTGGGCCCCTCACGTGTCTGCCTTCCTGTGCTTTCCTGCCTGTCCTGTTCTTTGTTCCTGGGGGGCCTGGTTTTTCCTGTTCCTCTTAGGGCGCCCTCGCTTCTTCTTTTATGGTTAGTTGTCTCTGCACTTCCCCTTTCCTCTGACCCCTGTTAAGAGGGTTCCTGCCTCTGCTCTGGGTCATTCTTGCAGTCTGTTGCGACTCAGCTGCTTCCCATCTTGAGCTCCTGCCAGCATTCAGGTCTGCTTGGAGACTTTAACCCCTGGGTGCTGGGGCATTCTTTTCATCTGAGTCCTGGCCTGTCCGTGTGTCCTTTTTTTCCTGTTCCCGCCGTGTTCCTGCCTGTTGTGCTCTCCCGTTCCCGCCGTGTTCCCCGGTCTGTACCCATGGTTTACCGTCCAGTTCCTGCGTATCCTGTGGTGCTATGTGTACGTTTAAAACCCCCTGTATCCTGCTGTACATGTTCCTGTATTCCCCCCCTGGATTCCGCTTGCACCCCCGGGTGTCACCGCAGGTAGCCCGTCAGGGTGTGCCTGGGGGTCCCGCCAATTTATCCCGCTTTTTTGGCGGGGCTTGGCGGAAGACCAGGGCCCCTTTGACTCCACTCCCTGGCGTGGACCTCCAGCTACCACCTCGCCTGCGGTGATCACAGAGGATCCACACCCGGATGTCTGCGGTCGGCGCTTCGGCGTACATCTGTCAGCGCCGCACCGTTACACATATCCTCAGGGACAACATTTTCCACACATAGCTCAGCTGTAGGCTCACCCCACGCACTCATCCCACAATGAGCAGCCGACAGGTCATAGCCACTTACCACCAGTGGCACCTCCCATGCACGGTTTGCAAAAAGTATACAGCGAACATGCTCAGTAACATCACTAACCTCATCCCTGATGTCAGGTTTTTCCCATTCAGCCAAAGAGCCTCTCCTAGAACGCTGTTCAGACCTTACTGCAATGGCCCCTTCATTAATGTCCAGTGACACATTCCCCTGTTCACACCTCCGTTTACTGGCTCTGTTTAGCAGCAGACCTTCTGCAGCAATGTGCGGCGATGTTTCCTGCACATCCCCTGTAGCCGTCTCTACGGGAGAACACTCAACCTCTATCAGGGAGACTCCTTTATCTTGCACATCATCCATTTCACATTGTGCCCTGGAGTCAATGGCAGACACATGTTTAACAGTAGGGACAGCAGACATCTGGCTGCTAATAGCACCCACCTGTAGGTCGCCATAAACCTCCGGACCTACCACCTCTGTGATACTGCTAACATTGTCCTCCATAATTTTTAGGGAAAAATTATCAACCGTCTCAAAAGCAGGTACTTCCTTACCATCTGGGGGTTCAAATACTCTCCCCTGCCCCTCACTGGCACCTGAGCAAACCCTCTTTTTTTCTGGGTCTAATAGCTCACTTTTCCTGTCACTACCATCACTGCAATCCTTGTGACTATTGCAGTAAAAACTACTGGAAACACAGCAGCCATTGGAGCATGTGACCTCCGCTGCACTACAGGTCCCAGCATGACATACCTCTTCATGCCCTGCAGTGTCATAATCCAGATCACAGATCCCCTTCTCTGTAATACACGGATCAGGGCTGCACACAGAATATGCCTCAGCACACGTTTTCTTTGCACATGTTTTTCCATCACTCCCATGTGAATACTCAACATTACACTGTAGCAATGACACACTACATCGTCCACTCCACCACTGAAATGGAGACTCTTCACAGAGGGTTTTGTCACTAACTAGCACACTCACACTCCTATTCTCCTCATACACAGCAGCAGAGCCCTCATATCCAGGGTTTGCCTTCTCCCTTCCAGGCAATGCACCAGCCGTGCTCACACCAGGCAACTCCATCACCTTTTCCCCACCAGCCGAGCGCACCTGATTGCTACTGGTGACTACATCAGCTCCGTGGAGAACTGTATTGACAGCACCACTCTCAGAATTGCTATCAATCCCCAGACATAACACACCTGCACACATTGTGCTATTACCAGCCATAACCTCTAGGGCCAGACCTGCAACTTGCACGTTACCATCCCGTACACACAGTGCGCTGCGGTCACGGGTACAGACATTTACGGACTGGAAACCAGACACTTCACACACAGCTGCCTGGCCCTCATTCTCACAAGCTTTTCCAGCAGGAGATGCAGAGGGAACCTCGTTGCTATCGGCAACCACAGTAGATCCATCTGAAACTGTAGCGGCAACACATTTCTCCAGATGGGCATCCCCCACAGGACACTCATCCTCTGCATTACTCCTAGTACTGTTAGCCACGCTCTCTAGGGGCACATTTGAGCTAATCTGCTCTATAGCTGTGACTGGTATTTCTGCAGAAGCTAATTCACACTCTGCAGTCGATCCACACCTAGCCCTGACTGCCATGACCTCCAGGGGCAGACCTGAGCTGCTCTCTGCTACAGCACTTCCAGCCACATGTTCACACAGGGATGCAGTAACTGGAGCTGACTTTGTGCCCCAGCTCCCCTCCCCCCTGCTCAGGCTTTGGGACCAGCTCATGGATCACATGCATAGTATTTATAACCCAGGAATTAACACTGGGGTGACCATCTCCCACAGGCAACACAGCATGTAATGCACCCAGTCCATCAGACTTTACCAGTCCATTTATTACAGTCCTGCCACTGCTCTCTGGACTCTTCTGACTTGACAGCGTATCTGCACCTCTGTTTAGCCCAGCCAAGTCCTCACATAGAACATGCTTATAAGCGATAGTCCCAATACAGGTGTCACACACAACAGGAATAGTCTTATCGGGTTCTTGACGTATTTTGGGCATCTCTGGCTGGCTGACCATGCCAAGCAGGGGTGGGACTCCACCCACCTGGAACTCCATTGCTTGCACCTGCAACCTTTCTGGCCTCTTCCTCCTGAGAGGGCAGTCAGGAGCACATTCTCCTCTCTGTGGCACCTCCAGCACGGCTCCCTTGCTGGTTGGTGTAGCAGGTCCTGCTGCTGAGTTGGTTGCCCACGGCAACAACAGGACACAGTCCCTCTGCAAACTTGGCCGCTCTAGACGTGGACTCCTTCTTCGATGGACGACACAGCCTTCTGGTCACAGGACATCCGCTCAAGCAATCAGGTTGGTTGCCCGTAGCAACGGCTTTCCCCACTTCTTGCTTTGCCTCCTCCTGCACACAAACAGTCCTCATTAACCCCAGACTGGCCAAAATCTCCATCTTCAGTTTGGGGAAGTCTCTTGCATCTTGCAGGGACAAATTACAGTACACCCTCTGGGGTCTTCCTGTTAGATAGGGCGCCAGAACATCTGCCCATTGCTCAGGTGGTAGCCTCTCGCTTAATGCCACCCGCTCAAACGCTGTAAGGAAGACCTCCACATCTTCCCCTGCAGTCATCTTCCACATTGCCCTCTGTACAGCACGTCGGGCTCTTACGTCTTCTGCAATCTCCCTTGGTGACACAGCCTCTCTCTCGGTCTTCAGCTGTGCCTGGAGCCTTTTATTTTCCTCCCGCATGGTGGCAGTCAGCTGCTCAGACTCCTGCATGGTCTGCTTCAGCTGGGCAAGGAGTTCCTCCATGGCCAAACAAAAAAAAAATTCACCAACAGCAACAGTCTTTTTAGACAGCACAGTCTCTGTACTGGGGTTTGTCCCCACTGTCTCTCCAGAGACACTCTCCTGTGCACTGAGGCAGCCTTCCCACACAGGCAACAGCTGTATACGGGTGTGTCGCTTCAAAAGCACCTTTGCTTTCACCAAGCTAAATTTCAGCAGTCCTATGTAGACTGCAGCAGTCCTATTCAAACGGAAATTTTTCTGCACCACTTTATGTACAGTTAGTGCCAATCCTTGCCCATGGCATCCTCCACCATATGTAAGACTCCACTCACATTTTGGCCACCATCTTGGTTCAGCCTGGGGGTTTCTTCGCTCCGGGATCGCCGCTTTTGGTAAGCGGTCTGGCACACCAATATATGTCACACTGACACCAGGCTTCTCTTTCAGGCTTCAGGCCAGCTTTATTTCCTCTACAAGCCAGGGTTAGGTTTAAAGCACAAAACACAAATAAACATCTAGGCCGTCTAGCCACTAACTGAACATAACATGTCCCTCTATCACGCGTGGTCAAGGCCTATCGCCGAAGCACCACAAACACATACTCTTACCCAGCTTCCTACTGGGTTCTGGCTTCTCCTAAGCCTATGGGGGAAGAGCCTCTCTTCAGCTCCACTGCTGCTCCACACTGCCATGCAGCAACCACGCCCCCCCATCACCTGGCATGGGAGGCCTTTAATCGGTCTCCAGAGACATACACAAAACCTGTCCTGGAATGCGGGGACAGCCACCCACCCAACACTATGGCTGTCCCAAAAAAGCCACCCCAGACATAGCCGCCTAGCAGCTATTCTCGTCACTACTGTAAGTGTCAGTACTATATCCTTACGAACACAATATAGGTGACTTTTCCCCACTGAGACCAGGTCCTCAGTGGCGCATCTGCAGTATGTCTCTAGCTGCACACCCTCTAGTGGCAGAAACCTGCGACTATCAGGGGTCGCTCTGTCACACTGTGTATAGAGCAGCCCCGATACCATCCTGCACCTGTGTATACGGCAACCCCGATCCTATCCTGTACCTGTGTATACGGCAGCCCCGATACCATCCTTTACGTGTATATACGGCAGCTCCGATACCATCCTGCACCTTTGTATACGGCAGCCCCGATCACATCCTGTACCTGTGTATAAGGCAGCCCCGATACCATCCTGTACCTGTGTATACGGCAGCCCCGAATACCATCCTGGACCTGTGTATCGGCAGCCCGATACATCCTGCACCTTTGTATACGGCAGCCCCGATCACATCCTGTACCTGTGTATAGAGCAGCCCCGATCACATCCTGTACCTGTGTATAGAGCAGCCCCGATACCATCCTGTACCTGTGTATACGGCAGCCCTGACACCATCCTGTACCTGTGTATACGGCAGCCCTGATCCCATCCTGTACCTGTGTATACTACAGCACCGATAACATCATGTACCTGTGTATATGGCAGTCCCATACCATCTGTACCTGTAATACGACAGCCCGATACCATCCTGTACCTGTGTATACGGCAGCCCCGATACCATCCTGTACCTGTGTATACGGCAGCCCCGATACCATCCTGTACCTGTGTATAAGGCAGCCCCGATACCATCCTGGACCTGTGTATACGGCAGCCCCGATACCATCCTGTACCTGTGTATACGGCAGCCCCGATACCATCCTGTACCTGTGTATACGGCATCCCCTATACTATCCTGTACCTGTGTACCCTACATCTCACATATCAGGTTCCCAGCCACCAGAACAGGACATGCAGCGATCCTGCTTTATGCCTTACTTTGTATGCACAGGGCATACACTTATGAACCATCTGGGCCCCATACTGACAGATGGTTAGGGCCCTTAGTGTCCTCCTCCATTTTGTAGCCCATTGTGTACTATTGGTGGATACCTGGGGTGATTTCATAATCCTTTCCCAGCATGCAGTTTAATCTCCCGTGTGTATATTAACCCATAGATTCAATCTGTTAGGCCCATCTCACAAACACTGACAAACAAAAGAGTAACAATGTTTTGAGACTACCATCATTTCATAGATAATCATCTTACCTATCTTATACTTAAATTTGACTTGCAACTGTTTAGCATATGCTTAGTTATGCAGATTCTTGTCATGTAGCTGCATTGTTACTGTTTTGCTCCTGATGGTGGAACAATCTTTTTCTTCTTGTATGCTACACATTACAACCTGTTCTCACATTCCCTAATAGTTCAGTGTGTTACTAGATTGATTCCCAAGCAAAAGGTCACTGGTTCAAATCGAGGAGCAGCCATGATGATTTCCCAAGAATAGAAACAGCATCATCCAGCTTTCGGACAAACTGCATCATGTGAGGCCATGACAGCTGGAAGAATATGAAATGAAGTCCATTCATCCATTCCTAATCCAAGAGGTGACGTCCAGGCAAAATATCAGTCAACAAAATCCTCATCATACGGTCTATCAGTTCTAACACGACAGACACGGCAGTGGAGGCGACTCGTAGACTTCGTAAGAGTGAGATCAGATGTCCATGCAAGCACCAGGCAACACACATTACACAGGTCCAGAATGACCGCCTGTGAAAAGGTGAAGAAGCCGCGACTTCAATCTCATTATAAGAAGCGTCAGCTAGAGTTTGCAAAAAAGTACGAAAAGTGGAAGATTGGAAACGGGTGATTTGGAGCGATGAGATAAAAGTCAATAAACCGGGCTGTGATGGGGGCAGATGGGTGTGAAAGAATCAAGGCAAAGTGGATGGAGAGATTGAAGGACCTATCAACTTCGGTGGAGGAAGCCTGATAATATGGGGATGTTTCACAGTCAAATGTGTTGGATACTTGACCTGTCTTGATGTTGATCTCAATGCTGAGCTATATGTTAGTATGGATATGAAAAAGGGCTGTGATTCTTAATCCTTGCTCACTACTGGAGACTCCACACAGTTCGCAGGACCGAGAAGAGGAAAGAAAACAGAGCGCAAATAGTGTAACACTGTTGAGAATACATTTAACAGGTAGTAAATATATGCTCACGTTTTATGCTGTACAATGCATGGTACAACACATGTGCAGGCGTCCCTTTTAAGGGTTAAAATGGTGCAGCTCCCCTAGATGCTTCTCTCATGGTATGGCTAAGTCTACAATGCATCGGACAAAAAATTGGCCTTTTTTTATCTGATGCAGGACCATGTTTTTGACACGTTTTGCACACAAACCGTGGTCGTTTCCCATTTTTTTATGTTGCCCATACAATAGTATTGTATGGGAAGACGGCAAGAAAACTAAAAGCGCCAGCGTATTATACAACATGTTGTATAATACACCGGCGCCAGAGTACGAGCAGAGAAAAGACGCGCTGTGGAGACTGCAGCTCGTCTTTTCTATTGGCGTCTATGGGGCCACACGAACGAACATATCTTCAGCACTTTTAAAAAAAAACGAAAAGCGCTGAAGACACAATCGTAATGCTGTGCAGTGTAGACACAGCCTATCTGTCGGGATCCTCGATGTATGTACGTAGATAGATCGTATAGTAACAATCTTCAAAGCATGTAATAAACTTAGTAAAAAAACAATTCTTGTAAGATCTATTGGTTATTTATTGCATAAAATATGATGTGTTTCGTGAGCTACACTTGTCTAGCTTCATCAGATACATACTGGCTGGTAGAAGGGCAGTTTTTGTAGGATCGCTCCATTCCAGAACAAGGCTTATAGATAGCTGTTTTCTCCGGACAAGACAATGCTTGATTGAATAAGATATAGGTAAGTCAAAACAATTTTTAAAACAATTCAAAAACATTAACATTATAAATATGCACTTAAAGGGAATGTGTCATCAAAAAATGACTTATTGTTTAACTCACATTTTTATGTTAAACACATTTTTTAGGAATTTTTGGTTATGTTTTTTTAAATTTTCCATATCACTTTCAGTATTTTTTTTAATAATTCTTAAGCCCTGCAGTTTTCACTTTGGCCACTAAGCCTAATAATTGTCTGACACTTCCTGTTCTGTTTAGAGAGCTTTTCAGCAGTCTGCTCATTGTCAGTAAAAGCAGGGTCAAACTGAAAGGAGACACCAATGTGTATATATAACACAGAATCCCCCAGTCACAAGAGGAGATGTCACAGGTCCCCCTCTCCCCTTCCTTCACAGTGAAAACTCTCCTATATAAGTCTATGGGACAGAATCTGTCTTAAGAATCCTATGTGCATGAAGCTGCTGTAAAGTATCTCTCTGACTGCTTTTAAAGCAGTGCAAGAAATATTGTCTACCCAACAATAATATATATATGGCTTAATTGAGAAATCTACAATCACAAAATAAACACGACTGAGAGGAAAAGAATATGGATCAGGGGTTTGATTTAATAAGTAAAAAAAAAAAATTGCCGACAGATTAATGAATGATTAACCATAGATTAAATATAAGACATGAAAAATGACTGTACAGCTTAATACGTCACTTTGTCGAAGTACACCATAATGACACTCCTCTTTTTAACGTACAACCTATAGAGTTAATTAATGCTAACATCCAAGAAAGACAGAAGAGTTTAAGTTCATGTGAGATTTATTGGATGTATAAACTCGATATGGTTAGACCACACGGCCAGAGTTGTGAACAAGAGTCCTGCTGGCCTGAAACGCGTAAGCGTGTGACAGTTCTATCACCTCACCTATTTTTTGTATGCTTCCTGGAATTATCAATCTACAAGAATAAAGTCTGCTTTTATATGTAGCGCTGGATCATGGAATTTTCCATTTTCTCTCTATGTGCCAATACCGGGTAGAGCCGGTGGTAGATCCGGGACGTAGTCAAGCAGTAAACGGAAGCAAGCCGAATGTTACATCTCCAATAAGGGTGAGCCCGTATCTTTTCTTTATCTATTTATTGCACCTGTGACATGTTTGATATCTTAAATATATGCTTAGCAATAAAATATATCCTACCTTTTTGTTTATATAGCATCTTCAACTAACCATAGTTACAGAATATATCATGCAATCCTGTCCCCTTCCATCTGTCCCCTACTTTTTGTCCAGTGATTGACATGACTTCTATATATTGTGCTAGTGCCTAAACTAGGTGCTGAAAATAACACTGACATATTGAAAAATTTGATATTAAAAGGATAATTGTCACAGATGACCCTGCAACCCTCATCCCGGGTCGCAGGCGCATCCGTGCCCCTCACCCGAGCGGCGCCGAGTCACGCATGTCGGGGCGCGGGTGCGCTCATTCCCGTTCTCCTTCGGGAGTGTACTTACCCGGCCGGGCTCCTGCTGCAGGGCCTGTCCCTCGGTGTGCGCGGTCCCACTCCCTAGGGTGCGCGCGCGCCGGCAGTGTTAAATTTAAAGGGCTAGTGCACCGGTAATTGGCTATTGCCGGTCGCTGCCCCTATTTAAGCCTGCCTCTTCCTGGTCAACCTGCCGAATCTTTAGTGCCAATAGCCTATTGCGAAAGCATTCCTGAGTCTTGTCTGATTACCGTGTACCGTACCGTTTGCCTCCGTACTCCGACCACGAATCTTGCCGCCTGCCCTGACCTTCCTGTCTGTCTACGACCACGAATCTTGCCGCCTGCCCTGACCTTCCTGCCTGTCCACGACCACGAACCTTGCTGCCTGCCCTGACCTTCCTGCCTGTCCACGACTACGAGCCTACCTTACGATTTTGTACCACGATACACCTCGGCTGCCTCCGCAAACAAGTCACGTCAAGGGTAGAGAGCTGGTAGACTCCCGCCGCAGCAAGTCCATCCCGCTTTGCGGCGGGCTCTGGTGAAAACCGGGACCTACTTAGATTCCGTTCCCTGGCGTGGCTTACGCCTTCGCTTGCGGTGGTCCAGAGGATCCATTACTACCGACCGTGACAATAATTGATGTTAATAGGTACAAATGTCTATATTGTGGCATTGTTAAAGCAATATACAGTAAACACACCAAATGTTATCATTTGTCCTTCTGTCAGGTAACAAGTATTTTGCATAAACATTAAAGCCTTTTTATTTCATGTTTATTTTTGTTTGCCTACCATATGGATGTGTATACATGTATGGGCTACTTTGAATCTACATATAAACACATAAGTTGGAAACCTAGTTTTGACAGAAGTGATCAGATGCCAATTACTCCTGCTAACTTAAAATTACTGATCCCTAATGCAAAAAGTGAAATTAGGCACCCACCAACCATGTGTCATTAACAATACTGGTGCTTTTCTATGTGGGATTAGCAGTTTTGGGCCCAATAGTGATCACTACCTCCGTATTCCCTATAGCCACATCCCTGCTGGCTACACAGGACTTTCACAGACTGTAGCAATATTTAATGTAATTACATAATTACTCCTGTTAGCTTATTTATTGTTCAAGTGAAAAATTTAAGTTATGCCACATTCATATCTGTGTCGGAGGTCATATTTGGAGCCTCTGTCGCAAAGGTGGCAGAAAATATGTTACATGATGGACACCAACAGCACCCAACGCACCTCATTGACTACAATGGAGTCCATCTGATTTCTGTTGTAGTGTCCATTGTTTTAACGAAAAAATTGTGCAGTATGATCTTTTCTGTCATTTCATTAGAGTCTGCAGTATAGGCTCCAATATAGATGTGAACCTGGCTTTACATTGACTATTATTTTTGGCAGAGTTTAACCACAGGTGAGGTCAATATATCACAATGTGCTTAAGAGCTAGTAGAAAAAGTATGAGAACCATGGATGTTACATATCCTAAATAAGTTGGTATTTAGGCTATGTTCACACGGCTATAAATGGGATGTATTTCATCCATAATACGCCGCCGTAGTGCGCAATTACGGCTGGAAAACGTCCCAGTCATATGGTAATCCAAAGTTCTCATAGAGAACATGGATTACGTCTCCCTCTCTCCCTGCTCGCGAATCCGCCGCGGGGGGAAATAAGTGACATGTGAATTACCAAGCGGCGTGATACGCGCCTCTGTAATGAAAAGTCTATGGGACATACGCCCCTGCACCCGCCCCCCGCTCGCCCCCAGCTTTGTCGCTCCCGCCCACGGCCCCGTCCACAACGGTGAAATTGCGGGGCTAATTATCCCTGCAAATACACCGTGTGAACATAGCCTTATGGTAAAACATTTTTGGAAAGTGCATGGTTCCTCAGAAATGATGCCGTGCAGTGCAATCATTTCTCAAATCATCTGTGCCCATGTAAATCTGTATGTGCAGCATAACCAATCATTTATACTGCACTTTCTGAAAAGTTGTAATGTAATATAAGTCATAAAACATGCCACGCGTCTTCCCGTTTATATGCGGGGTCCCGCTATTGGGGTCCCCTCACCGCCCTCCAGCCGGGGGAGTTTGGCATCTCTCCCGTGCCGCCTCAGGCGGCGGGGTCCTTAAAATACCGCGCGCAAGAGTAGCGCTGGTGCGCTACACTGTCGCCGCGGGACCGCTCCTACAGGCGGGTGAGCGGCCGCTGCACCCGCCCACGGTCTCACTGTGGTGGGGAGGAGCAGAGGGATCGCTCCCTCCTCCCTCCTCTCCCTGTATGTACGGCGCCGTGTTGCGCCGTACATACAGTTCAGGCGGCGCAGGTGGAAGTGACGCCGCGCAGGGGAGTGACGCGCGCTGCTCTCACTTCCCCCTGCGCCGCTGAGAGAGTCGGTCGGACTGGCCGCGCTGCAGGAGCCTGGTAAGGTAAGGGATTTTATTATTTTATTTATTAGCTATTTAGGGGGCACTTACCTGCTAACAGAAGAGGGCAACTACCTGCAACAATTGGGGTTATCACCTGGCAACAATGGGCACTACCTGGCAACAATGGGGGGCTACTACCTGGGCTAACATGCACTACCGGTCTAACAGATGGGGCACTACCTAGCAACAGAGGGGCACTACCTGGCAACCAAAGGGCACTACCCGGCTAACAGATGGGGCACTACCTGGCTAACAGTGGGGGGCACTACCTGGCAACAGAGGTGCACTACTGGCAACAGAGGGGGCACTACCTCAACAGAGGGGCACTACCTGGCTAACAGATGGGGCAACTACATGGCTAACAGATGGGGGCCTTCCTGCTTACAATGGACACTCCTGGCAACAGAATGGGCACTACCTGGCAACAGAGTGGACATCTACCTGTCAACAGAGTGGCACTACCTGGCAACAGAGGTGGCACTACCTGGCAACAAAGGGGGCACTACCCGGCCAACAAAGGGGCACAACCCGGCAAAAAGATGGGTTCACTTCCTGGCCTAACAGATGGTGGCACTTCCCTGGCTAACACATGGGGGCACTACCTGGCCAACAGATGGGGCACTACCTGGCAACAGAGGGGCACTACCTGGCAACAAGAAGGGGCACAAACCTGGCCAAACAATGGGGCACTACCTGCAAACAATGGGGCACTACCTGCAAACAATGGGGGCACTACCGGCTAACAGATGGGTCACTACTGGCTAACAATGGGGCACTACTTGGCTAAGCAATGGTGCACTACTGGCTAACAGATGGGGGCACTACTTGCTACAGATGGGGCACTACCTGCAACAAGGGGCACAACTGGCTAACAGATGGGGGCACTACATGGCTAACAGATGGGGGCACTACTGGCTAACAGATGGGGGCACTACCTGGCAAACAGAGGGGGCACTACCTGCACCAATGGGGCACAACCCCTTGCAAACAATTGGGGCACTACCTGCAACAATGGGGGCACTCACTGGCAACCAATGGGTGCAATACATGGCTAACAATGGTGGCCACTACCTTGCTAACAATGGGGGCCTACTTGGGCTAACAAAGGGGCACCTACCTGGCTAACCATGGGGCACCTACCTGGCTAACAAAGGGGGGCACCTTCCTGGCTACAATTTGGCTCATACCTTGGAACAGAGGGGCATCTACTTGCTACAAGGGGGCATCTACCAAGCCTGTAAGGGCACTACCTGTTATGGGGGGCTACTACCTGGCTATAAGGGCATCATACCTGCTTTCTTACCAAAGCCGTTATGCAGTTTAGGTGAGTGTGGTGGGCGTTTTGAAAGGGCGTGGCATACCGACAAGATGGCGTGTCCATGCAAATTTTACCGGCGACGGCTAAACGCGCGCCGCCCACTAGAGTCTCCTGCTTTTTCATTTTCAAAAGTTGGCAACTATGATATAAGTTGTAATGAATGTGTGCATGACTAGTTGTTTTTCTTAATGCTATGGTTCTGAATAGATAGCTGCTTATTTCCTCTAAAATAACTCTGTGCATGCCTATGACTCAGTAGACACTGCAGGTTTACTTGTCACCAAAGTGCAATTCAAGAACAATGGTACGAAAATGTGATGCACTTACTGATGACATCTGAACACACCATAATTACAGCTGCTCCCAGCCTGTTTTTGAAACAATGTTTCCTTACACTTGTCAAGGACATGTGCATCATTTTGAAATGCATCTGCTTACTGGGAACTTATGTAACAAAACACAATTAGAGGATACATTGTAAAAAGATAATTTGCCTTGGCAGTAATTTATCTGGATTTCTGCAGCGATCATAAACATCAAGCAGGTGTTACTTAGATCTTCATTTTTCCTTCATTATTAGTTTTATTACTTAATTGGCTTCTCCCTACCTACATTTATTTCATGTCATAATCAGCAATCAGTACTGTGCAATGTTGTACAAAAAAATTGTATATAATTATGTCAGAGTGTAAGGAACATATACACAGGTATAAAGTCAATATATGGTGAATGATAGCGTATTAGACACGGACATTACCAGACATTGTCCTATTACAAAAGTGGCACGATGGTTTAATGGGAAGAATGATGTTTAATCACTATGAGGTTTGCTTTAAAACTTTTGGAACATTTTTCGGCTCCACTGGGCACTCTCTGAGTATCTAATCTAAAATCCATGTGTAGATAAAATTGTTGGTAGCCTTCCTTTAAAGGAAGTGAAACCCACAATGGTCACTGAAATAACCTGAAACTGACTAAAGGAATTATACATTTAAATGTACTGAAAATAAACTAATGAAAATCAGACATTGCTTTGAACTGTAGTCCAATGGTATTCTTAACTTAATATTTTGTTATACCACCTTTCACTGCAAACAAATGATAACTCTCAATGAGACTTCTGCACCAGTTCAAAGGTATTTTGGTCACTTAGTGTATTGGTAAGGGTCCAGTTTGTCGTGGTCGCGCGCTACCTGTCGCAGTCTCAATAATCAGATACGCAGCGGTCCATGCGCTAGTCCACGATCACGTCCATTACCTTGTATGCACCATGCAAGACTACACCCCTTCTGCTAGTTTCCCCATCTCTCTGCTCCGTCTTCTACCTGCTGGTGTGGGACGGTCCCCTGAGAGGCCCATTCACTGACTCTCCTTGATTTAAAGGGCCAGCGTGTGCGCCGCACACTTTTACCTGCCAATCGCACTGGAAACCTCCTACTTAAGGACACCTCACTAGCAGATCCTTACCCATTTGCTGGTGTAGTTAAGTAAGTTCTCCCACTCCTGCATGTTGTTTGGATTGCTCTGCCGTTACTGAACCTTACTTTGTTTCTGATGTTGCCTTTCCTGCCGCCTACCCTGACCATATGCCTGGACCTGACTTTGATTGTATGCTGCCTGTTGTGACTAGTTGCATGTCTCTGATAATGTCTATGCACATGTTCCTCCACTACTGCACATTGGCTGTCAACTCGAGGACCTACCTGGGGGTTCTATGCAGGAAAGTCCAACCTGCCCTATTCCAGGCTCTGGTGAGTACAAGGGACCCCTTAGACTTTGCTCGTTGGCGTAGGTAACGCCAACTTCCAATGGTGACCAAGAGTATCCACTTCCTGTCTCTGGTGAGCCTGTCTGTTGCAGGTGTCTTCTCCAGACTACAAGTTTCAATCCTTCTAAAGATGTTCAATAGGATTTAGATCAGGGCCCATGGAAGTCCACTTCAGAATAGTCCAGTGCTTTGCTCTCAGCCATTCTTGGATGTTTTTAGCTGTGTGTTTTGGGTTATTATCCAACTGGAGGACCTACGACTGAGACCAGCTTTCTGACATGGGGCAGCACATTTCATTCTAGAATGCCTTGATAGTCTTGAGAGTTCATTGTACCATCCATGGATTCAAAACACCCTATGCCAGATTCAGCAAAGTGTTATGAATGTCAGGTTGTGGACCCACCGTGCCACTGACGTGACTTAGTCAGCGGGGCGTGACTAAGCGGCTATCGGGTATATTTCTGGTGGTGAAGTTGGCTTAACCCAGGATAGTCACCAGGAGCCACCTCAGAGCAGTCCCTGGCAGTGGCAGCTGAGCCAGAGGTCAGAAATACTGGTACAGTAACAATCGGGTAGTAGCAGAAGAAATGCACAATGCTATAGCAGGGACCTGGACAAGATATCAACAGAAATCAGGACAGAAAGCCAAACTGGTTGACTGGTTGAGTGAAACAGAGGGGAAAATAAGTATTTGTTACACTGGTGATTTTGCAATGTTTCCCACCTACAAAGAATGAAGAGGTCTGTCATTTTTATCAAATATACACTTCAATTTTTAAATTAATTTGCATTTTATTGCATGAAATAAGTATTTGATACAGTAGAAAATCAGAACTTAATATTTGGTACAGAAACCTTTGTTTGCAATTACAGAGGTCAGACATTTCCTGTAGATAGGATAGGATGTCGCACTCCATAGCAGGATGTATAACCTCTGGGTGCTCGTGAAAGGATAACCAATCCTCGGCATATCAGCAGAAGTCATTCACGGCACACCTTATGCATATATTATAGCCTGCTTTTATTCATCAAACGTAATAGACATTTCTCCAGCATGAAGATTAGAATAACAATAACGTATAGGTGATATCCAGATTAGAGGAACGTTTTTGGCCCACAAGAGCCTTCCTCAAAGCAATTATCTGGGTGGGTAGAGGAGAAGTATGGGAGTGCTGGAGGTGCCATTTCCTGTAGTTCTTGACCAAATTTGCACAACACTGCAGCGGATGAAGATTGTCTCACTCCTCCATTCAGATCTTCTCCAGATCTTTCAGGGCTGTCACTGGGCTACAATGAATTTTAGCTCCCTCCAAAGATTTTCGATTGGGTTCATGTCTGGAAAATGGCTAGGCCAATCCAAGACCTTGAATTTCTTTTTGTGGAGCCACTCCTTTGTTGCCATGACTGTGTGTTTTGGGTCATTGTCATGTTGGAAGACCAAGCTACGATCCGTTTTCAGTGCTTTTACTGAGGGAAGGAGGTTGTTGGTCAAAATCTCACAATACTTGGTCCCATTCATCCTCCCTTCAATATGGTGCAGTTGTCCTGTCTCCTTTGTAGAAAAGCAACCCCTCAGTATGATGTTTCCACCCCCATGCTTCATGATTTGGATGTTGTTCTTGGGAGTGTACTCATCCTTCTTCTTCCTCCCACAAACACGGCAAATGAGTTATATACCAAGAAAATTTATTTTGGTCTCATCTGACCACATAACCTTTTCCCATGCCTCCTCTGGATCATCCAGATGGTCATTGGTGAAATTCAAATGGGCCTGAACATGTGCTGGCATAAGCAGGGGGACATTGCATGCTCTGAAACATTTTAATCCATGATGGCTCTATTCATTTCATTGACCAGATCCTCTTGTGTAGTTCTGGGCTGATTCCTGACCTTTCTCAGAATCATCTTTACCCCACTAGGTGATATCTTGCATGGAGCCCCAGACCAAGGAAGGTTGACAGTCACTGTGTTTTTCATCACATCTTCTTATAATACATCAACAATTGTTGCCTTCTCACCAGTTGCTCCCTAATTTCCTTAGACCCATCCCATCCTAGTTGCAGGTCTATACCTTTTTGTCCCGGCCATGTTGGAAAGTGAAGTGTATTGTTTGAGTGTGGGAACAGGTATATCTTTTAATACAGGTTACAAGTTAAACAGGTGCAATTAATACAGGTAATTAGTACAGAATAGGAAGACTTCTTAGGGTGCTTTCACACAGCGCAGTTTTGGTACAGTTTTAACTGCGCTCCAAATAAACTGCCTTTACCAGCAAGGTTGGTACTGTAGGTGATCAAATACTGAAATGCAGTAAAATGCAAATTAATTGTTTGAAAATCATAAAATATGATTTTCTGGATTTTTTTTTTACATTCTGTCTTTGACATTTGAAGTGTCTCTACAAAAAAATTACAGACCTCTCCATTCTTTGTAGGTGGAAAAACTTACAAAATCTCTAGTGTATCAAATACTTTTTTCCCCACTGTATATTGGATTGGTTCTGCCAGGTGTCATCCGTCAATGCACAAAATGTTGACCACGATGCATGACTCACCTGGGAGCGGGTGAGGACACACGATCTGCGGTTTCAGCGTCTTGTCTGACCACGTCTGATAGGTCGGTACGGCATCTTCCTGATGACGACTTCCAGCACCGGGTACTTAACCCAAGGACACTGCTTCTCCTTACCTACATGCTCTTTGGCTCTGCTCATATTACTTCCCACAACTGGGTTAGTTCACTCTAGAGGCACCATAATACGGCCATATTCCAGCACACCTACCCACTATGTCCTATGCTGTGCTCCGGTTTGTGGATTTCTAGGCACCTCCCCTCCCTCTTGATATATCCCTTGGTCTGCTTCTTCTAGTATAATTCCATAACATATCCTATATCCTCCACTATATCTCCTACTACCTCCCTTACCTTCTTCCAATATCTGCTCTACCTCTATATTAAGTCACCTTCCCACTGGTTTTCTGGATTATCTTCCACGTGCCACATCCCATTTTTCTATACATTTTTCCTACTATATCTCTACCACTACCCGACACCTTTTTCATTATTTCCATTGGCCCATATATTCTTTTTGTTACATACATATTACAGATATACACCATTCATCTACTTCTGCCTCCTAAAGTCCCTACTTATCTAGCCCTTCTCTATCCCTCTTCACTTTCCTTCTTCTTTCTTCTTTTTTCCTTCTTGTTGATATTCTGTCCACTTGCTGTATTTCTGTCTTTTCACCCCTATTTTACCTCTCCTCTGACAGTACATATGATTCTATGCATTTATGATTGTTTGTGTCCCTTACGACAGGTCCGTTATGACCAAGGCCTGTTGGCCGAAACATCAGACTATAGGAATGCTCCATTAAATACTAACTTATCTGCTTATCTACATGGAAAGTTACATTTTTACTTCTGTGATTGCTAACATAGCAAACATAGCGTTCCTCAGTCGCACAGTACATACATTCCCTCTCTGTGCACCTACACTGTTGTTCTTGTATGGAAAGTTTCGCCCTCTCGATCTGCATAGGCTCCACAGTCGGAGAAGCGGCTTGCAATGGCAGCGGGCACTGGAAGGTTGGGGAAAGGGAGCTTCTGTCATGAGGGGAAACTTGAGCTTGTTCCAATGCTTGGTCATGGAAATGGAGGTCAATCCTGGTCACCAGGTGTACAAGGGTATCCAGTGAGGATGGAAGGCCGCTGCCTGCCAATTCATCTTTAATGTGGCCAGTTTACTTTATTTTTTTTATTTGTAAAGTGGCAAAAGGGGAGTGATTTAAACTTTTAATACTTTTTTTTTTACACTGTAAAACTTTTTTATTTACTTTAACATTGAGTCCCCCTAGTGGTGAAGTACCCTAGGGGGACTCAATGTTAAAATAAATAAAGATCAAATATTCAAGAGAGAAGCATAGGCAGCACTCACTATTTCAGGATAAAAAACTTCTTTAATCCAGATTCAAGTATAGCAGCATAAAATCAGGACGGATGGCCACAGAAAACGCGTTGCTGGTGGCCATCCGTCCTGATTTTATGCTGCTATACTTTAATCTGGATTAAAGAAGTTTTTTATCCTGAAATAGTGAGTGCCGCCTATGCTGCTCTCTTGACTCTTGGAGCTCTATTATACCGAACTATTTGGGCAGAGCACCGCTTACAAACAGGCAAATATTTGGAGACTGTCCGTATGTATTTCAATCATGGGTAAAGTGAAAATTTACGCTGCAGTGGCCTCCTGGTGCCGGTCGGTGTGTTTCTCTACTCTATACTTAAAATAAATTTAAAAAAGGGTACTTCACCACTAGGGGGCGAAATTGTTTATACAGCCTATTGCAGGATGTAGTAAAACAAGAAGCATGGCGGAGATGGAAACCTTCACAAGGCCGCGGAAGTCCCAATCGCAGTGAGCCATATTCGCTGCAGCGTCTAAGGTATTAAACAGCATGAAATGGAGCCGGCACCCACCACTGCATAGCCCCTTACCGCCATCAGAACATACCAGTACATCCAGATGCAGTAAGGGGTTAAAAACCTCTCCACTACCTCTCACTGTGCTAAAATAGAAAAGTAACCCATACTTACCTTTCACATCATTACAGTTCCAGCACTTCCAAAGCTCCAGTGCTCCTCCTGGTCCCTGACTGATGATGTCACATTCATTGATCACATGATGCTGCAACCAATCTGCAGGTACAGCATGTGACCACAGAAATCAATCATTGGCTGCAGCATCATGTGATCCATGAACGTGAGGTCATCAGTGAGGGACTGGAGGGACACACTGGAGCTCTGGTAGCGATGGAACAGTGGTAATGTGAGAACCAGGGCCGTTCCTAGGCTAAATTGCACTCAGGGCGAGGTGAAGAAATTTCGACCCCCCCGCCGTAACTTAATGCACCACAATGCATCACCATAAACCAAATCTACAATATACAAAAAGCTTTAACACAATGTGCTTTGTATAAAACTGCTAAATAAGTCATACAGTTACTTAATAACACCGCTACACCAGCAGTAGTACTAATGTCCTACTAAGACCACATATCACCAGCACATAGTAACCGAATAATACAAACTGACCATTACTGAATATAAGCCATTATACTTCAACCTATGTTACCGGCATACAGTGACCATACAGTGGTGGATACCAATTGTACACAGGTTCTGACATATAAATGGTTACAGTAAGGTTATATATAGTGACTCACAGGAGATGTCTCTGAAGAGTTGATCTCTTTCTCCTCTTCTTCTCCATCCAGCCCAGACCGCCATGACGACTTCTCCTGGCCACAACTCTTCACTGTAGAATTTACAAAACAAACATCTTAGACGTCTCACTTAATCAGCACTTCTCTACCAATTCCTATCTCTATACAAACTCCCCATCTATAACACCTCATATGTAACCATGTAATATGCCCCCTGGTAGCCATGTAGTAGCCCCCTGGTAGCCATGTAGTAGCCCTCTGTAGCCAGATAGTAACCCCTGTAGCCAGGTAGTTATATGCCCCCTCTAGCAGGGTAGTTGCCCCTGTAGCCTGATAGTAGTCCTCTGCAGCCATGTAATACCCACTGTAGCCAGATAGCTGCCCCCTGTAGCCAGATAGTAACCCACTGTAGCCATGTAATATCCCCCATAGCCAGATAGCTGCCCCTGTAGCCATTTAGCAGCCCCCTGTAGCCATATCATATCCCCCTTGTAGCCAAATAGTTGCCCCTGTAGCCAGATAGCTGCCCCCTGTAGCCACGTCATACCCCCCGTTTGGCCAGATAGTTGCACATATAGCCATGTAACCCCCCATAACCTGGTAGTTGCCTCTGTAGCCATGTAATACGGCCCATAGTGAGGTAGTTGCCCCTGTAGCCATGTAGCCCCTATAGCCAGGTAGTTGCCCCTGTAGCCATGTAACACCCCCCATTGCCAGGTAGTTGCCATGTAGCCATGTAACACCCCCTATTGCCAGGTAGTTGCCCCTATATGTCAGTAGTAGGTAAAGCCAGCTCCTTCTTGCATAATGGAGTGCACGGATGACTGCTCATGCATGCAGTAGTAGATACTTCAAAGTGGAAAATCCAGCACGACCCAAAGGTAATGTAAAATCATGCAAAATTTATTTTCAAAAATATATAAAAAATACAAAATCTGACAAAAGCACATGGTCAGTTGGCAAGGAGTGGTACTGCAGAGCCCATAGGGCCAACACACTGATGCGTTTCGGGCTTAGTGCATAGCGCCCTTACTCATAGTGATGATTAACACTCTAATAGCCTGTCTTATATATGCATATAGTGGCGATGTTATAGTGCATGTGATTGGATCAAGCAAATAATTACAACATTCGAAAAGGGGGTTAATAGAAACTTACCCTAGGACTGGTTATGTTGAATGTGTACCGGACGCTGCATGGCAAAGCCGTCACTACGTAGTTCCGGACTTAGGCAGTGCATGTTGGCTAGCTAGTACTGGTACTGGAATCTGACATGCGCACTCGCTCTCTTTTCTCCACTAAGACAGGAAAATGTAATTATTTGTAACAGGTAAGTGTAAACATTTAGTGTTGTATTAAAATAATAACATTAACATACCCGTCAGAAATACTGGTAATATTCATAATATTTTGTATTAATAGTAGCACAATTGCTCCCGTTTTATATTTAACCCTTCCGGGGTTGTTGTATTTAGAGTGATGATCCAGTAAGCCTCCCTGTTGTGGAACTGTTGTACCAGATCTCCCCCTCTAATGGATTTGGATTTTGATGTTGAGAAAACTGGTGTCTGAATTGTGCACCTGGATAAAATGTTTGGATAATCCAGACTTGTTTCTATCTGTTATTGACGAAATATCGTTAACATGTTCAAGAATTCTCGTTTTAAATTTTCTAATGGTGCTTGTATTGAACATTGCATGCTGTGCACCAGGCCTGATATACTACAAACTGTAAATTACAGTTGGTAAATTGTTTGATAGGAAAAACGAGTTTACCTGTATTGTCCTGAAATTCTTTACTCGGGCTTGCGAAGAAACACGTACGGCATTGCCTGAGGCCACATTTGAAAAAACCCTTACAATTAAGCCAAGTAGTTGTTTTGGTGGGGAATTTGTGGCAGCTTGCAGTTAACAAATTCCCTAGTGTTTTTGCCCTTCTTGATACTACTTTACATCCCTTAGATAATATTGCGTCTAGTGTTGGGTCTTCACTAAGGACTGGAAGATATTTTAATATGATATTTTTGATTGTTGCAAACTGCTTTGTGTGATCTAAGACCAATATAGGTGTATTTTTCATTTTTTGTGTTTTTGACGTATTGTTTTGCAATAAATCTTCCCTATATTTTGCCTGTACTTTGCTTCTAGCTTAATTAAGCAGAGTTTGTGGATATCCCCTTTGTCTTAGTCTTTTTTGAATGTTTTCTGCTTCTTCAGTAAAATCTGTTTGGCCACTGCAGTTGCGTTTTACTCGTATTAATTCCCCTGTAGGGATGGCTTTTTTTTGTAGATTTAGTATGGAAACTGTTAAAGTGCAGTATGATATTGCTTGCACTTTCCTTTCTATATGTTTTGATGGTGACATTTTCTCCCGGTTTCCCCATTAGGGTTAAATCCAAAAAATTAATAGCATATGTTTCACAAGCATGAGTAAAAGTCAGGTTAAATGGATTGTTGTTTAGATATGACATAAGTGAAGGTACAGCAGATACATCGCCCTCCCAGATAATTAGGAGGTCGTCGATGTATCTGCCGTACCATTTAACACTCTGGAGGAAGGGGTTATCTATATTGAGCACATATAGTTCCTCCCACCACGACATGACCAAATTAGCCAGGTATGTGGAATATTTGGCCCCATTGACACTCCTGACATTTGTAAATAGAATTTTTGGTTGAACATAAAATAATTGTGCGACATCAGGAACCTGACTACATCTAGTATGTACTGTTGCAGATCTTGCAAGTAATTGCTATATTTATTTAAATTATGTTTTAATGCCTCTATTGCTACAACATGGGGGATGCTTGTGTATAAGGCCTCTACGTCACTTGTGATCCAGCTGTAAGAATCTAACCATGTAATGTGCATTTAGCACATCTTTGGTGTCTAATAGAAACCCTGGGACTCTTTTGACCAGTGCAATAGAGAATCGACCCACTGACATAAACATTCTGACAAGGAATGAATGCCCGAGACAATTGGTCTCATAGGAGGGTTAAGTAAATCTTTATGGATCTTTGGGACCCCATACAAAACTGGAACAACTGGATGATGGTTAATGATGTAATCTGCCTGTTTTTTGCTCAAAGTTCCTAAGTGTAGACCTTCCTCTACTAGTTTTATTAGTTCTTTGTTGTATTTACTAGTTGGATCTTGTTGAAGATACTTATATATGGTAGTATTAGATAACATAGCTGACATAGACTCCTGATATTTGACACGGTTCATTACAACTACTATGCCTCCCTTATCTGCCATTCTGATTTCGAGTTCCTCTAATGACCTGAGATGTCGCAACGCTGTTCTATGCCTAGCAGACAGGTTAAGCATACTTTCCTTCTTTAATTTACTGTGTAGGAGTCTAAGGTCTCTTTCTATTAACTGTTGAAAGACGTCCATTGACTTAGTCCTAGATTGTACAGGATAAAAATCTGGGTTGTTAACAACAAAATTTTCCGATTGATTAACGGATTCATCCTGACTTGTGTGTGCTAAAGAGTCAAGTTCTTGCAATATAAAGAGTGAAGTTTGTTACTGTAGATTTAATCATTGGTATTGATTTGGTATGTGATTTGTGCCCATATTATAATCTTGGGTGCTGTCTTCTTGCCAGAAGTGTTTTTTGACAGTCAAATTCCGGACGAACTTGTTTACATCTCTGATGGTGGACACCAAATTAAAATTCTCCTTGAGTGCAAAGTTAAGTTAAGTTGCCCTTATAGCCATGTATTACCCCCCCATCACCAGGTAGATGTCCCTGTAGCCATGTAATACCCCCCATTGCCAGGTAGTTGCCCCTGTAGCCATGTAACACCCCCCCATAGCGAGGTGGTTGCCCCTGTAGCCATGTCATACCCCACCCCCCATTGCCAGGTAGTTGCCCAGGTAGCCATGTAACACCCTCCCATTGCCAGGTAGTTGCCCCTGTAGCCATGTAACACCCACCCCATAGCCCTATAGCTAATGATAATAAAATATTAAAACTTACTCACCTCACCAGGTTCCCTGCAGCGCGTCCCGGTCTGGGAGCTGGTGTTCAGCGTTGCAGGGGCCGCGGTGAAAGCCGTGCACCCCCAGCGACGCTGATCTGTATGTACAGCGCTCACTGAGTGCTGATACATACAGGGGAGAAGACAGGAGGGTAACGATCCCTCCTGCCTCCTCCCTGTAGGAGCAGCCGCACAGCGAGGGTGTGCAGCAGCTGCTGACTGACTCTGTGCCGCCGTTTTACAATGGCCATACAGAGTCAGAGGCTGATTGCCGGGCGAGCAAGCCTGGCGGCTGCGGCGCTCCCCTCAGGTGGGAGGAGCCTCGACGCCCCTGGGAATGGCCCTGGTGAAAACATCTGTGCAAAGATTAACAGCCACCACCCTGGCGTTTACAGGTCGGCAGGTAGTTAATGGCCTAAGGCTATGTTCACAAAGCTTATTTGGAATTGGTTATAGACAAGGTTTTCGGAGAGTTTCCGCTCCCAAAACCTCACCTAAAACACGCTTCTTCAGAAGAAGTTTTTGACTCGTTTCTCAGCGAGGTTTTGGATCAGGTTTTCAATCAGGTTTTGGACGAGGTTTTAACGCTTACAAATTAATGGCCAGGCCAAAACCGTGCCAAAAACCTCTCCAAAAACCGCGCCTAAAACAAGCTTCAAGAATTGACATGACACTTCATTTTCAGAGCTTCCAAAGAAGCGTTTAAAAATCTTGTAGTGTGTGAACTACAATGAGGTTTTGCATGGGAATCAATGAAATGAACTGGGGGTGTTTTGGGCGAGGAAACGCTCCGAAAACCTCGTCCAAAATCATGTCAAAATAAGCCGTGTGAACATGGCCTAAGGGACACATCACTGGAAACAGCAGATCTGTCACTACCTTATGCTGTCCTCTGTGAGGTCAGTTTAACCCCTTAACACTGAGGCCTATTGTTTTTCACGTTTGTTTTTCCCTCTTCGCCTTCCCAGAGCCATAGCTTTTTTTATTTTTCCATCTACATAGACATATGAGGGCTTTTATTTTGTGGGACAAGATGTACATTCTAATGGGGTCATTCACCATAGCATGGAATATACTGGTAAATAGCACAAAAATTCTAAGTGGGGCGAAATGTGAAAAAAACGCAATCACACCATATTTGCCTTGGTTTTGCTTTTATGGCATTCAATCTATGGTAAAAATTATGTGTTATCTGTAATCTACAGGTTGATATGAATCCAGCAATACCAAACATGTATGGTTTTCGTTATGTTTTGGTATCTTAAAAAAACTCCAAACATTTTCTATTCTTCAAATTTTTGCCATGGCGCCATTTTCTGTAATTAATAATTTTTTGTTGTATTTTATGTTAGATTTTAACCTGTTGGCGCTGCAGCCAGTTTTGGCTTTCCTGACAGAGCCCCATATTTGAAATCTGATATGTGACACTGTATGTGAGAATAACTTTTTGACGCTTTTACCTATCCATGTGATTCAGAGATTGTTTTCTCGTGACGCATTGTGCTTTAAGTAGGCAAGACATTTTGGTCCATACAATCCTTGTTTATTTCTGAAAAATATCAAAATATTGTGAAAATTTTGCTATTTTCAAATCTCAAAAATGTCTGCGTGCAAGACAGATAGTTATTCCACACAAAATTCAGGCAGTCCCCAATTTACAAGATTATGACTTACATCCAAACCCTAGTCACAAACGAACCTTATGGGGCATGTGTAAAAACTGTCCCCTGCACTATCCAAAACTAAAAAAAAATTTTTTTTGCTGGAGTTACATTTAATAAATGTACCTGTTTCAACTTACATACAATTTCAACTTAAGAACAAGCCTACAGTCCCTATCCTGTTCGTAACCCAGTGACTGCCTGTAGTTTATAACTAGCATCTACCATATGTCCACTCTAGGTTGTTTTTTTTTTTTTAAATGTCTTTTTATTTTTTATGATATTGGGGGGCTTACAAATTTAGCAGTAATTTTTCACATTTTCAAGAAAATTTGCAACATTGATTTCTCTTTTTTTAGGGACCAGTCCAGTTCTGATGTGGTTTTGAGGGGCCTGTATGTTACATACACCCATAAATGACTCCATGTAAGAAACTATACCCCTTAAAGTATTTAAAACAGTGTTTAGGAAGTTTGTTAACCCATAAGGTATTTCGCAGAAATTAAAGCAAAGTGGAGGTGAAAATTCAAAATTTTTTTCATAGATTTTCAATTTTTATCTATTACTCACTGAAACATGGTAGATGTGACCAAGCAAATGCAACTCAACATTGATCCCCCAATTTAGCTGTTTTAGATACATCACATTTGTGTCCCTAGTGTCCTATTTGGCTCAAACACAAGACTCACAATAGGAGGAGCACCCACTGGACTTTGGGGTCTCATTCTCATTATGATTTTCTTTCGCCACCATTTCAGGTTTGCGGACACCCTAAGGTGCTAAAACTTAAAGGGGTGTTATCGTTTCATTAAATGGTCTTCAGAATAAGGGGACAGTGAAAACAAACAACTTTGCAATTGGATGTCATTAGCAAAGCTGCCTTGTTCTCACAGTGTCCCTTATCTTGTGTTTTTATTTACACTGATATCCAGTGTGGGTCTCCTGATCACTCCTGATCCCTCCTCCTTGCATTTCACTAGTTGGGAGCTCATTTACATTCTGTACAGCCCCTGGGTCGATTCACGGAGCTGTGTCTCTGACTCAGAGTTAGGGGCCGTAGCATTTTCTGTTTCCACACCTAGCAGAAACAGACTGCAGCAGATTGTACAATGAGAAAACATGACAGTTTTTTGTCCCTGTGCCTAACTCTCCTGCATACACGCAGATCTGTGCCATTCTTAGAAAGCTGTAATACATCTCCAGCTGTGAGAGGAGATCAGTGCTCAGATTAGATTGAATGCAGCCTGCGGTATGTATACAGCTCATATAAAATAAGACTGCATAGAGAGAGACACAGTGATATGTGGACTCAGAGGGGAGGGGGGGGGGGAGCCTCAGGCCATTAGTGAAGGGGGGATGATGTCATCCAGCTGGGAGGGGAAGAAATGCCCCTGCATTCACAGAGCTGGGAAGCTAAGAGAAGTGTGAATCAGCCGAAGTAAGGAAGCGATACATCCCCTTTAATAAGCTCCCCTAAAAAATCCATATTGCAAACCACACCCCTTATGGAATATATCCAGGGGTGCAGTGAGTATATCGATCCCACAGATATTTCACAATTTGTTTTAGCGTTATGCCGGGAAAATGAAAGTTTATTTTTTTGGGGGCTGCATGGTTGAGTCGCCAGAAGAAAGCCATTACTGCGCAAATGCCACAAAGTATCTCATCTACAATATGCCAAACAGCACAGAGACAAGCCTGAAAACTTCTGGAACAAGGTAATTCGGAGTGATGAGACCAAAATCAAAATTTTTGGCCACTGCCATAAACGTTACATTTGGAGAGATGTCAACAAGGCCTATGTTAAAAGAAACACCATTCCTACTGTAAAGCATGGAGGTGAACCGCTGATGTTTAGGGGATGTGTGAGCTACAAAGGAAAAGGAAACTTGGTCAAAGTTGAAGGAAAGATGAATGCAGTACGTTATTGGCAAATAATGGAGGCAAATTTGCACTCATCAGCCCGGAAGCTGCGCATGGGACGTACTTGGACGTTCCAACACGACAATGATCCAAAACACAAGGTCAAGTCGACCTGTCATTGGCTACAGCAGAACAAAGTGAAGGTTCTGGAGTGGCCATCTCAGTCTCCTGACCTCAATATCAGCCACTCTGGGGAGATCTCAAGCGAGCAGTTCATGAAAGACAGCCCAGGAATTCACAGGCACTGCCGAGAAGAATGGGCAGCTTTACCATCTGAGAAAATAAAGAGCCTCATCCACAACCACCACAAAAGACTTCAAGCTGTCATTGATGTTAGAGGGGGAAATACACGGTATTAAGAACTGGGCTGTGTGAACTTTTGATCAGGGTCATTTTGATGTTTTTGGTTGTCATTATGATTTAAAAAGAGAAAACATAGCAGTTTGACAATAAATGGCTTCACCCAACCACTTACCATGAGTGGAAAAAAAGTTTTTGTGTTATCATTCATATTCTCTGAAAAAGGGCAAGAAAGCCAAAATTCTGCTGGGGTATGTAAACCTTTGAGCACAACGATATGTCCCAAAGAATTGGCGCATAGCAAATGTGGTGCCAATATTCAAAAATGGGTAAAAAAGTGATCCTGGAAACTATAGGCCGGTAAGTTTAACCTCTGTTGTAGGTAAAATGTTTAAAGGTTTTCTCAGAGATGCTATCCTGGAGTATCTCACTGAAAATAAATGTATAACTCTGTTCCAGCATGGGTTTACGAAGGATCACTCCTGTCAAACTAATCTTGTCAGCTTCTATGGGGAAGTTAGCTCTAGATTGGATAGACTGGATACATAATAGATAAGTATAAATATATCATGGTCAATATAGAGATCTCTCCCAAGATTTATTTATACCCAGGACTGTATCCAGAACAAGGGGGCATCCTTTACGTCTTGAGGAACGAAAGTTTCTACATAAACATAGAAAGGGATTCTTTACTGTAAGAACAGTGAGACTATAGAACTCTCTGCAGAGGACCTTATGGTGAATTCACTAACAGAGTTCAAAAAGGGTCTGGATGCATTTCTAGAGTGTAATGATATAACAAGTTATAGCAACTAGAATTCTGGAGAAGGGTTGTTGATCCAGGGATTTATTCTGATTGCCAGCATTGGAGTCGGAAAGGAATTTTTTTCACTAAAATCTTATACCTCATGGGGATTTTTGCCTTCCTCTGGATCAACACTATGGGACAGTAGGCTAAACTGGATGGTTGTTTGTCTTTTTTGGCCTTACAAACTATGTAACTATTTCAGGCTGCATACAATCTGCTTACATTCTGGCCAATATCATGGAAATTGGAGCTACATAGAGCAAAGCTTTGTCCATTTATAATGACACTATGACACAGCTTTTTTTCCCTATAGTATGATGAAGCAAATTGTAATTAGTTGCAGAACTATGAAATAGTACATATATTTGCTGTCAATAGATAAGAAGTCAGAGGTCCCTCCACCCTGATAAAGTCATAGCTACATACACTATGTATGGCTTTTTTCAGTTGTCAAATTCTATACATTTCAAAGCAGACTACTTTTGCCAAGTCATAAAGGCTTGCCGATTCTCTTTTCTGACTCGGCTTTTTCTTTGTAAACACAATCCAATATCAGCAACACTACTAGCACTGAAAAAAAGTCAACAGGAACGCAGGAATTATTGGAAACGCATTTCTGCTACTTTCGGCTAAGTCTCCACTGCACACAAAAACGTTTTTTCAGAGTTTTTCATTTTCCAAAAACGCTGAAAAAATGACTGAAAAGATGTCCCATAGACTTTAATAATAAAAACGTCCTGTAGTCTCCACAAAATTATTTTTTCAGCTCGTTTTATTTGCTGGTCGTGTTTTGAAACATGTTGCAAAAAATTACTGAGCAGGGCAGAAAATTTACTATTGAAGTATATGTAAAGTGCTGGACATTTTTTGGTGTGTTTTGTGCACGTTTTTTGGCATTTTTTTGCAGAAATTCACAGCAATTATAATGCTTTGCATTTCTCCAAGAAAACCACTCCAAAAAATGCACAAAAAGATGCCAAAAAACGCAAGAAGCGCCAAAAGACCTGTTTTTTTAGCTGTTTTTGTCATGTACTGGACAAAAAACTCAGTTTTATGAACAGTTTTAGGATTTGGTTTTCAGTGAGTTTTTTTGTCCAATGCAGTGTAGCCCTAGCCTTAGATACCTGAAAATGTGAGGTTCTTAGTGTACATTTTTGATCAAAACTGTAATAAGCCCACCCGCCGTCGACAAGGCAACCTCAATACAGATGGGAACCTACTCTATATGTTACCTTTTTGGTGCATGTTCAGACCTAAACATTTTAGGGAGAGAAGATTCCAGCTACAAGCTGCTCTGCATTGATTTAAAAACCTGTGCAGATGGATGGAGTGCAAAAACCAAAATGGGGGCAGCCACTCCCTCATACAAACAGTCTAAAAAAACAATGTTTGGTCGGCACATCCATTTTGGTTTTTGCACTCCAAAAACTTTTTGGATGTGCAGACCAAACATTTGTGTATAAGGGTATGTCCACACATCAAGGGTTATCAGTTCGATTTTCAGATGGTTTTCGGATTTGAAAACAGTCTGTAAACTAACTGTCAACCATCCTCATAGACTTTAATAGAAAATCCGAGCTGTAGTCTACACAGTTCAGATATTCTGATGGCAAATCCGACCATCTAAAAAACTTAGAACATGAACTGTTTAATGTCAAGGGGAATGACTGAATCCACAAACTGCGGCCAGAAAACCATCCCCCTTTACATTTGAAAAACGACATTTTGTCAGTGCTGTGTGGCTGTAGCCTAACTGTGTAAGGAAAGAACCATCTATGGTTTCTTATAACAGCTGTCATTCATCACTATCTAAAAATGATAACCTAGTCACCTCCATGAGTATTTACTCCTCATTCTAGACTGTACAGCAGTGCTATCCTTTATTGTGAGAGCCACAGGTTGGCGACTACAACTCTAGAGCAACTATGTTGACTTATACTGGGGTCTGTTGGCCTCTGAAAAGTTGTCTGGTGTCACCAACTACCACTGAAAATAAATCACAGAAAAATGGGACATTATTTACTTAAAAACACAAACACAAGGCCATACCTACAGCTTAGTGGCTTGGACAGTGGCTGTCCATGCTGCTAGTCCCAGTAGGAAGCAATTTAAGCCCCAGCATTACCTGGAAGAAACTTAGCAGGTGCAGATAAGTAATAAACAGTTGCCTACACACCCATCCACCAGGGGGGCAACTGTCTAGTAAAAAGAAATGCACATTGTATAAGTACCAGTTCACAAAAGGTACAACACCGGAGAGAAAATACGGACACCACCTACTCCACAGTATTACAGGGCAAAAATGCATACTGGAAAAACATCAGAAGAGGTATTGGTTGCCTCCTACTGGGAATAGTTTATTGCATACTGATGTGAATTGGTAATTATCCAATGTGAAGTTCCTTACTTATCTGCACCTGCTAAATTGCTCCCAGATAGAGCTTGGACTTATATTGCCTCCTACTGGCACCTGTGTTTGTTTTTTTAAGTAAATAATGTCCCATTTTTCTGTGATTAATTTTCTGTAAATTGGTAGTAATTCTATTGTAGGGATTCTCAAGAAAATGAGGACCCTTGACGTGTGTTGCGAGCTTGCGTATATGTTGGCAAATGTATGAGCTTATACTTCATTTGATGTTTTTTCAGTATGTATTTTTTGCCCTGTTATACTGGGGAGTAAGGGGTATCGGTACTTTCTCACCGGTGTTGTGGCTTTTCTGCCTACTGTTGTGAATTGTTACTTATCCATGTACAGTTTTTTTTACTAGACTGTTGCACCCCTACTGGATGGGTGTGTATACAACCGTTTATTACTTATCTGCACTTGCTAAGTTTCTCCCAGGTAGTGCTGGGGCTTATATTGCCCCCTATTGGGACTAGTTTCTTGTCTAAGCCACTGAGCTGTAAGCATGGCTGTCACAGTTCATGGACACGCCCGGGACCGTCGTCGTGTCCATGCCTGCCATGTCTCCACTGCGGCTCCCTGTGTGGGGGTCTCGGTGGCCTGTGTCCCCGCTGCTAGTATATTTACCTGTCCCGGTTCCTGTCCCCTGCTGCTACGATCGTTCGTGCCCGGCGGCACTTAGTTCTCACCAAACCTCACTCCTGCTTCCTGGCATCCTGTACGCGCTGGCTCCCCTTAGGCGGCATACTCGACACCGCTCTGTTATTTAAAGAGACATTGTTCCAATTACCTGGCCAGTGACCTTTATAAGGAACTTCCTGCCTCTGCTCTTGAGCAGGATATGCTCTTTGTAGTCACTCTTTGATCTGGTTAGCAGAGCTGTAGAACCCGCTCAAGTACTATATGTAATTAAAGATAACTTTAGGAATGTCTATAATCAATTTTAGTTCACATATTAACAAAAATATTTTATTTAAGAGGAAATGTGGAAGCCAGGTGGAAAATCGATTAAGAAACTGGTGGGGTGTGGTCAGGGGTCTATACACAAATGCCACTGTCACAGGGACGCCATCTGGGCAGTTATGGCAGTAGGGCCATGTTAAGAATTATCTTTGAAGATATTCCTGTAAGATACGGTGTACTAGTATGTATCTAGAGTCAGTCCTTGCGGGGCCGTCCCTGTCAGGGCAATAAATCCACTGTCCTTAGGGAATTTCTCTAGGGTAATGAATAGTGAGAGGTAATATTTAATGCTTCTCTTTTTTCAGGGATTCGACCTGTGAAAAGTCATCTAACCATCTAACCGTAAGTCACTGCCGATTGTGGCCTTATCTTTTGAACATCTTTCTCTACAGTTTTGTATGTATCTCTGATACCCCAGACTGATCTGTGATACACTGTTTGGCTATCCTTTTTTAACACAATTTTTTAAGTACCTTCAATTTGCAATACCGCATAAACAACCATCCAGACTAAGCATCCAACCTTGAGATACTAGACCAAAAAGTGTTTCTAGACTGTTCACACAACGTTTTTGTGATCCGTTTTACTGAAGAGAGAGAGAGAGGGAGAGGGAGAGATAGAGAGAGATCAAAAAGCATAGAATACGGATCTAAGTAAACTATCAACTGTTGCGTTTTTCGGGTCTGCTTTTCGGATGCGCTTTTCACTCGTCAAAAACGGATCCGTAAAAAGGATCCAAAACATCGTGTGAACAAGCCCTAAATTTCAAACGTCGTTTAATTTCTCAATTCAAACATCCAACTTTTATCAAAATATTTATCTCAATGGCACTTCATTTGAATAAACATGCGGTAATTGCTGCACATGTGACAAAATGTGCAATCACAAACGGAGCATTAACATGAGTCCCTGAACTGGCTCCTTTGCTGGCAGCCTAATCTGCATGCAAACAGTCTTATAGAGAGCTCCTTTACTGAAAGCTTAAAGGAGTTGTCTCCCCACAGGGTTTCAAAGAATGCATGAAAGAAATTCTCTGTCACTTCCTGGTTCATACTAATTTGCATAAGCTCCATGCTTGTACAGCTATGTTGTGCTTTCAGATGCTAATTAGATCAGATTAGCTTCTCAAACTACTGGAAGGACTTCTTATCTGATCCCCAAAACAAAAGCCCTAATTACAGAGCTGTTTACTTGAGATAAATCAAGCTTTTTACTGTCTGGCAGCACAGGACACTGACTGACACTGCAGACCTGTGTGATGACTCACTCTCTGTTATCTCATTGAACAAACAGCCCCAGGAGATTTGTTTACAGGTCTGTTACTGAGGGAACTGAAATAGCCAAGGAGGTAATAAATTCACTTGTATCTCTTTAGGGAAAACAGAGGAACAATGCAATATATTTGGAAAATGTCTTTATTTTGTGTTCCCTACAATTTGAAAGCTATTCTTTGTAGCGAGACAACCCCTTTAATCGGCATGCAGACAATCTTATAGGAAGCACTATGTCAGTCTCTCAACTGGCTCCTAAGCAAAAGTCTCTTAGACATACATTTGTAAACTTTATATGCTGCAATAGTTCTTCATATGGATACAAAGTATGTCTAGTACGAACTCACTGCGTCCTCTCATCGGTTAGTGGTGGAAGGCAGCTGCGCCTGCGCGACGTTTCAGGGTCCGACCCCTTTGTCAAGCTCACCTGAGGTAAGAAACTACTTCCTTTTATATCATATACCGTAATGCATCTTAGCAATGTTAACTATTGTACCACTATTTCTTTATACATATATAAAATTACAGAAACCTTAACTCTAACATTAACTTGAATAAAAACAGTATAGAAATCTTACCAACCCCTCTAATTATTATTAACATTACAAAAACGCACTCCAATTACATTCTTCATTTAAACCACTAGGGCTCAGGGATCCTAATTTAGATATCCAATAGATTTCTCTCTGCAATAGATGTTTTTTAATTTTATCGCTACAGTCCACTTGTTCCAGTACACACCATTTTAGATCACTATTATTATGTTTATTCTCGAAGAAATATCTTGCTACAGCTGTTTCTCCAAATTTTATCTTAGTGTTAGGGTCAGCTTTACCTTGCTCTTGTTTAGTCTTATACAGCGTTATCTGGGATCAATGTGTGTTTATCCTTATTTTAACTTGACGAGTAGTCTGCCCTACATATAACTTCCCACAGGGACACTTTAACATGTAAACAACATTAGTTGTATTACATAGAAATAGAAATATGTCGTCCACGTACCTCAGCCATAGGTTTAAACGAAGAATGTAACTGGAGTGCGTTTTTGTAATGTTAATAATAAGTAGAGGGGTTGGTAAGATTTATATACTGTTTTTATTCAAGTTAATGTTAGAGTTAAGGTTTTTGTAATTTTATATAGGTATAAAGGAATAGTGGTACAATAGGTAACAATGCTAAGATGCATTGCGGTATATGATATAAAAGGAAGTAGTTTCTTACCTCTGGTGAGCTTGACAAAGGGGGCGGACCCCGAAACGTCGCGCAGGCGCAGCTGCCTTCCACCACTAACCGATGAGAGGACGCCGTGAGTTCGTACTAGAGACACTTTGTATCCATATGAAGAACTATTGCAGCTTATAAAGTTTACAAATGTATATCTAAGAGACTTTTGCTTAGGAGCGAGTTGAGAGACTGACATATAAGATTGTCTGCATGCTGATTAGGCTGCCAGCAAAGGAGCCAGTTCAGGGACTCATGTTGATGCTCCGTTTGTGATCGCACATTTTGTCACCTGTGCAGCAATTACCGCATGTTTATTCAAATGAAGTGCCATTGTGATAAATATTTTGATAAAGGTTGGATGTTTGAGTTGAGGAATTAAACGAAGTTTGAAATTTACTTATAAGAAAGATAAGAATTTTGTTACGGATGTGGTAGTGGATCCACGGGACCACCACAAGCGATGATGTAAGCCACGCCAGGGGAACGGAGTCTAAGTAGGTCCGGTTTTCACCAGAGCCCGCCGCCAAGCGGGAGGGACTTGCTGCGGGGGATTGCTACCAGGTCGCTACCCCGGGTGACTTGCTTGCGGTGGCAGCCGAGGTGTTGCGTGGTACAAAATCGTGAAGCAGGCTCGTAGTCGGGGACAGGCAAAAGGGGTCAGGACAGGCGGCAAAGGTTCGTGGTCAAGGGGACGGAGGCATGAAGGTACGGTACAAAAGTAACGGAACAAGAATACTTAAAAAACGCTTCCTCTCCAGGCACAAGGGCACTATCGATTCGGCAATGTGCTGGGGAAGAGGCAGGGCTAAAATAGGGACCGTGCCCGGTGAAAACCAATCACCCGGCGCACTGTCCCTTTAAATTTCCCGGCAGTCCCGGGGCGCGCGCACTAGAGGGCGCGCGTGGCACCCGGCCGGGCAGCAGGAGCGCGCGCCAGGACGGGACCAGGAGCGTGGACGGGAAAGGGTGTCCCCGTGACACGCCGGGGTGTCCGCGGCCCGAGCATCGGGCTGCGGCACCGGCCGCAGCAGGGGGGTGCGCGGCGTTGCGGGTGTCCCTGCGCCCGACACGAGGGTCGCAGGACACCCGCAACAGTACCCCCCCCCCTTAGGCCACCCCCACTTTCAGGCCTGCCTAAACTTAGACAAGAGGCCCCTATCCAGGATGTTTTCCACCGGCTCCCACCACCTTTCCTCTGGCCCCAACCCCGGCCAGTCCACCAAAAAAAATCGTCTCCCCGAACCGTCTTAGTGGCCAAAATCTCTTAGACGGCAAAAATATTTGTGGAATCATCTACGGGAGACGGGGGAACCACGGACCGAGAGAAGCGGTTAAGGGTGACCGGCTTCAGTAGGGAGACATGGAAGGATTTGGGATGCGCATGGTCGGAGAGCCGGAGCTTGTAGGCCACCGGATTAATGCGCCTCAGGACTTCAATGGGACCTAAAAAACGGGGACCCAGCTCGTAGCTGGGACTTTAAAACGGATATACTTGGCAACACCACACCTTATCCCCCTGGACCAAAGGACGGAGGGGGTCTTCTTTTTTTGTCCGCTTGGGTCTCATGCGGGCCGGGCCTGAAGCGGGACTGGCGTGTCTCCCTCCAGACAGTGGATAGGTCACGGACCAGACTGTCCACAGCAGGACATCGGGGGGAGGCAGAGGCAGAGGAAGGGGTGGGCGGGGATGCCGACCAAAGACAATGGAGAAGGGGGATGCCCCAGCGGAATCAGAGTCCAGGGAATTATATGAAAATTCCGCCCAAGGTAGTAGACTGGACCAATCATCTTGTTTGGCAGAAGTGAAGTGGCGGAGATAAGTACCTAGGACCTGATTAAACCCTCCCCACTTGCCCATTGGATTGTGGGTGGTACCAGAGGAGAAGTCCAGTTTCCACTTGCAGTAGCGACAGGAGGCCTCGCCAAAATCTCGAGACGAACTGGACTCCCCCGGTCAGAGACAAAGTGTAAGGGAGCCCTTTGCAGACGGAAAATGTGTTCAAAAAAAATATTGGCGAGCCGAGGCGGCAGAAGGAAGGCCCGGGCCCAAGGGGAACAAAAGAGCATTTTGGGAAAAAAAACGGTCAGTGACTACCCAAATGACCGTAATACCTTCAGAAGTCAGTTATGAAGTCCATGGCAATATGGCTCCAAGGACAGCTAGGCACCGGCAGAGGTTGGAGTAGTCCCGCAGGTCTTTGGCGAGGTGACTTATTGCGGGCACAGGTGGTGCAGGCCCCCACAAACTCCTTTACATCGTTAACGAGACCAGGCCACCAGTAGAACCGGGAAATCAACGAACAAGACCTTCGAACCCCAGGGTGCCCGGCTATGCGGAACAGTGACCCCATTTCGGACCCTCACCGGAGCGCAGGGCGCACATACGTCTTCCCTGGGGTACCCCTTGGAGGTTAGCGGGAGCCACAGACATCAGACGTTCCGGGGGTACAATATGTTGTGGGGCCGCCTCTTCCTCCCCACTAACATCGGAGGCACGGGAAAGAGCATCGGCCCCTTGAGGTTTTCTCTGCCGGTGGGAAGTGGATGATGTAGTTGAAGCGGGCAAAGAACAGGGACCATCTCGCTTGACGAGGATTCAGACGTTGTGCTGTCTGGAGATAGAGGAGGTTTTTTGTGGTCATGAAGAAAATTCACGGGAAGCGGGCCCCCCTCCAGGAGGTGCGCCATTCTTCTAGGCAAGCTTAATGGCTAAAGTTCCCCATCCCCGATGGTATGTTTCTTCTCTTTCTGGTGAGAAGGTCCTGAAAAGAACCCGGGAGGTCCGAGTCTTGCCCTTGGGCCCCTTTTGGGTGAGCAGTGCCCGGCTCCTACGGAAGAGGCGTCCACTTTCCCAAAAAAGGGTTTTCTCGGTATCTGGCCGGGGTAAAAACCGGTGCGGAGGCGAATGCTGCCTTTAAACTTGGAAAAGGCTTCTTCGGGGACCGGAGGCCACAGTTTCGGGTTGGGCATGTTTCTTTGTAAGGGCCACAAAGGTGCTACCAACGTTGAAAAGTTAGGGATGAATTGTCGGTAATAATTTGCGAAACCCAGGAAACGTTGTATAGCCCGCAGGCCAACAGGTCGGGGCCACTGTAGGACGGCAGAGAGTTTTGGTGGGGGTCCACCGCAGACCCTTTTCAGAGATTATGTAATCCAAGAAACGGAGGGGCGGACTGGTGAAATAGGCACTTTTCCAGTTTAGCATATAGATGTTCTCGCGCAGCTCTCAGGAACCCGGCGCACATGAACTGGTGGGATCCATGATCGGGTGAGAAAAACCAGGATGTCATCCCAAGTAGACCACTACACAGGCATATAGGAGGTCTCTGAAAATGTCATTGACAAAAATTTCCTGGAAGACGGCCGGAGGTTGCTAAGCCGAAGGGCATTACCAGATACTCAAAGTGCCCATCACGAGTATTGAAGGCCGTCTTCCACTCGTCGCCTTCCCGGATCCGGGTGAGAGTATATGCTCCCCGCAAGTCCAATTTGGAAAAAAACCTTGGCCCCCCGGAGACGGTCAAAAGAGTTCCGTGATTTAAAGGCAGAGGGTACCGGTCTTGATGGTGATCTTATTTAGACCACGGTAGTCAATGCACGGTCTCAGGGATCCATCTTTCTTCCCCACAAAGAAAAATCCGGCACCCGCCCGAGAAGTAGATTTGCGATGAAACCCTTTTTGGGAGATTTTTCTTCTACATAGGCCGACATAGCCCCGAGTTTCGGGGACGGATAGCGGTAAAACCCTACCCGGGGAGGACTGGTCCCGGGTAGCAGGTCTATGGGGCAATCATAAAGGGCGATGAGGAGGAAGTGTCTCAGCTTGCCTCTCGAAAAAACATCTTGAAGTCCTGATAAGGTTGGGGGGTAAACCAGGTAGTGGCTTGGGAAAAGGACTGTGGAGGGCGTGGGCGCACCCGGCGGGGTGCCGAAAGACAACGAGACTGGCAGTCCGGGCCCCAACGCAGAACTTCACCCGTCTTCCAATCCAGCATAGGGGCGTGACGCTGTAGCCAAGGAAGCCCCAGTAGAACAGCCGAGGAAGAACGGGGTAACACGAAGAACGTGATCCTTTCCCTGTGCAGGGCTCCTATTTGTAGGACCACTGGTTCAGTCCGGAAGTGGATGGAGTCGCTTAATATTCACCAACTGACGGAGGAGATGACCAAGGGTTGTCAAGGCGGACCACCGAGGGGACGATTACTTGGTCACCAACGAAGCATCCATAAAGCTCCCAGCCGATCCGGGGAAACCAGGAAAGGCCGACACTCGGAACGAGATTCCGGAATTGGACGTAACCCGAGCTGGCAACATGAGCCGTGGAGAGGATTACTCACACCTTTGGACGCCTCCCCACGAATCCTAGGTGCGTGCGTTTTCCCGGCGTTGTCGAAGAAGTGGCAACCCCTACGGAAGTGTTCGGGGGCTGCCGCAGTAGAGGGCACAACCTCTCCTCACGCCGTCGGGGAAGCTCTTGCGGAGACAGGGGGTACTGTCCCCCTTGGGATGGCCTCTTCCAGGCTGGTGGGAGGGAGGGAGCGGAGGACGCTGAAACACTGCGCAAGACGGGGTAAGCCGACGTGTTTGAGCGGCTCGCGTTCCTGGCGGAGCTTCCTCCCGTCTCTCCGAGAAACGGATGTTTTATGCGGTTTAGCCAAGGAATGAGCTCACTTAATTACGTCGGAGAGTCCCGGTGGCGAGGGCATCCTTGATCTGGCCGGAGAGGCCCTTCTTGAACGTGGCGCACAACGCAGCATCATTCCACCGCCAATTCAGAGGCTAAGGGGCGAAATTGCACGGCGTAGTCGCCAACGGAGGAGTTCCCCTGCTGTAGGTTTAATAAAGCGGTTTCAGCAGACGAGGCGCGGCAGGCTCCTCGAAGACTCCGCGGAACTCCTGCAAGAATGTCGCCAGGGCCGCTGTGATAGGATTTGCCTCGGTCCCCAAAGGCGTCGCCCAGGCCAGGGCTTTTCCGGGTAGGGAGACTGACCACGAAGGCCACCTTTGGACTTCTCGGACGGGAACTGACCAGCCATAAGTTTCCACGTGGAGGGCACACTGGGGGATGAACCCCCCGCAGGCCTTTAGAGTCCCCTCAAACTTCGTCGGCATGGACAACGGAGTTAGGGCCAGCGATGTCCCGGAACGACTGCTTTCAGCTTGAGCCACGGCCGCCGTTTGCTGCTGCTGAGTGGCCAGGGGCTGCTGCATTTATAGGTTTGTCAGTTGGTTCAGCTGTTGCGCTTGCTGCGCGATCTGCTTGGATTGCTTTAGCCACGATGGTAGTGAGGTCGGAGACGCTCGGTAGAGGCACCTTGGCGGGGTCCATGGGCCGAATCGAACTGTTACGGATGTGGGAAGTGGATCCACTGGACCACCACAAGCGATGAAAGTAAGCCACGCCAGGGGAACGGAGTCTAAGTAGGTCCGTTTTCACCAGAGCCCGCCGCAAAGCGGGATGGACCCTTTCTGGGCGGATTTCTACCAGGTCGCTACCCTGACGTTTACTTGCTTGCGGTGGCAGCCGGGTGTTGCTTTGGGACAAAAACGTTTAAGCAGGGTCGTAGTCGGGACAGGCAAAGGTCAGACAGGGGGGCAAAGGTTCGTGGTCAAGGACGGAGGCAGAAGGTACGGTACACAGTAACGGAACAAGATACTTAAGAAACGCTTCTCTCCAGGCACAAGGCACTATCGATTCGGCAATGTGCTGGGGAAGAGGCAGGGCTAAAATAGGGACCGGGGCCCGGTTGAAAACCAATCACCGGGCGCCTGTCCCTTTAAATTTCCCGGCAGTGCCCCCGCCGCGCGCCACTAAGGCGCGCGTGCACCCGGCCGGGCAGCAGGATCGCGCGCCGGGACGGGACCAGGAGCGTGGACGGGTAAAGTGTCCCCCGTGACACGCCGGGGGTCCGCGGCCCGATCATCGGCTGCGGCACCGCCGCAGCAGGGGTGCTGCGGCGCTTGCGGGTGTGCCTGCGACCCGACACGAGGGTCGCAGGGACACCCGCAACAAATTTATTACAGTCCAGAAACACTTTTTGGCTATCCTTTTTTCCCTGTACAGGATATGTGATTATGGTGGATATAGTTATATAAGTATATGTATTTGAGTGTTTTTGATCTACATCTTGCTTATGGAGACTGTTTTAAATAATATTTATAAAAGGTTATATTTTAATCAGGACCCCTAATTTGTGGCAGCTGTGATTCATTTATGGCAGTACTCTTCTTGGGGGCCCTGATCAAACTTAAAATGGGGGCCTGTTGATAGACCGGTAATTTGTAGTCATACAGGGGAAATGTTGCAAGATAAAGTATATACTGTAGTTAAGTGTCATTAACATAGAAGGTGGTGCTGAAAGCCAAATCTGCTGATAATCTGTTCATAGGGGCTATGTAGAAGGAAAAGAGGAAAGGACCTAGCACTGATCCCTGAGAAACCCCAACAACAAAGGGAATGGAATGAAGCATACTGAAAATAAATTGGTGATCTACAATGTTAAAGGCTATAGAGAAGTCTAGAAAAAGAAACAAATAGTAGATGTCATAGGATTTAGCCATCCGGAGACCATTTGACACTCAGCAAGAACAGGTTCTGTGAAATGTAAAGTGCAAAAACCAGATAGTAAGATGTTGAGAAGAAGGTTAACAAAGCAATAGCTAATTAGGCCAGAGTAGACTAAGGGCAACATGTATGAACGAATTCTGGCCTCAAAAAGCTGTAGTAGACCAGTTATATAGAGGTATGAACTGTTGTTCTCCACACTTTGGCGCATATGGACCGCTCCACAGTCACTTTTTAGCGTGCCAAAGATTTGGGGAGTTCTGGTTACTTGTCGCACCACATTAGTAGCAGTAGACACATTTTTGATTCTTTGATGCCAAAACTTTGGCGCAAAACAGTTAGAACAGTCAGACCAAGATAAAGGTGGTGCCTGAGCCTGAGTTATTGTTTTGGCACTAGACTGCGCCTGTATGTATGAACTGCAGAAGAACAGGTTCATACATTCTGGCGTATTCTACACTGCCTTAAAGCTATTTAGAACTGGTCTATCAGCGCCAGAATTCATACATGTCACCCTAAGTGTTCTAGGAGTGTAAAGCTGATGGGGAAATTAGGGATAAGTTGGTAGTTTGCAGCGCAGAGCAGCTTCAAAGATGTTTTTAAGTGAATGAGTTATGACAGCATGTTTTAAGGGGTAGGAAAAGATCCCAAAAGATAAAGAGAGGTTAAGGGGGTTGTCCTATTTCAGACATTGATTGCATCTAACTAGGATATGCCATTAATTTCAAATAGGTGCAAGTCCCACCTTTGGGACCTGTACTTATCTCGAGAACAAGCCCCGAACTTTCTCCATTTTCTGCGCTATTCCAATGATTTCATCAATGTCTGAATGGGACAACCCCTTTAAATATTTTAGTTCGGTAAGAAATGAAGCCCGGGAAAAGACTGGGGGGGTTAAATAATATTACACATATTTTCACAGGTATGGGGTGAGCAGATAAGATGACCCTAGTCTTCTTCTACTTTTGCTAAGTCAAATGCTCAAAACAAAGTAGAGAAAATATGGAGCAAAGGGGAACATAATTTCTTCCCAAATTACTGTAAATTTTTAACCCTTTAATTTAAAGGGGCCATCTCATCACAGGTTTAGCTGCCGTACTTTGGGCCAGGGGAAGGAGTGGAAAATCAAAAATTTGTAAAAAAAATTAAGTTCATTGCAAGGGGAAGTCAGCGTAGTCAATTTTTTAGCAAAAATTTTGAAATGGGGGAAACCTGAAATATTTGATTTTTTCCAAATGTTTGGGGCATCCTAAACATTTCTGAAGAAAGGATTAAGAAGAAGGTTTAAGGGTTGCAGCTTTATCCAGGGTCTCAATGCAGTGCATGGCAGCCAGGTTGGGACATGAGAGAAAGAGTCTAGACAATAAAGACTAAATTTGTAAGAGCTGATGAAACTAATTCACATTTTTTTTTGGAGGTTCTTTTTGGGAACCTCCATCCAGAGGTAAAAGGGGAGTCATGGATCCATTCACAAGGAAAACCGACGCCCTGATGGCCCAATAATTTCAATGGTTCTGTCGGGTTTCTGCCCTGGTTCCAAACATTTGAACAGAAATAAAACGCAACTTGGGCGGCGCACTTTTTCCGCCCGGGAAACAGCAGGCACGGGAGGGGTTAATCCCCCTTTGTCACGACCACCCAGGGAGAAGCCCGGCTGATGAGCTTAGGGTTGACACTCAGCTCCTAATCAAGTCAAGGGGGGTCGCCCCTGGCCAAAGGAGGGCCCGGGGCCACACCAATCGCTGGGTGGGCGGGCCGGCTTCCCCATTTTAAACCCCCACTTCTTCGTCTTTGCCTGAGAAAGGTTTTCCCCTTTCACTTTCGTTTTCCGTTGGGATTTGCTCTCCTGATCTCTGACCTCGTCTCGCTTCCTACCTAGCCTTTGCCCCCGACTTTGTACGCGCTCCTACCGTGTTGGACCCCCTTTCTTTTTGACTATTCTTTTTGGGTTACTTTCTTGGGATATCGTTCCCGTACGTGACGACCCGGGCTGTTGGACTTTGAGTTTCCCTGACGGCCTCACTTAGAAAACGATGGACTGTCGTCCCGTTTTGGGGTCTTTCCCCCCAGGGGGCACCCAGAAGGGAGGGACAGTGGGCTGGATGGCAGTCAGGGCTCACTGCACCTCCTCTGACGTGACAGCAACAACCTCCGAATAGAATCTTTATCTCAGAGCTGAAGCAGGTCTAAATTGTGTATGGTAGGAGTGTCATGTGAGGCTGAATGAATTTTGTTTAATACCGTTAGATGGTTGTTGTACAGAGAGGTTTAGGAGGAAAGTTATTAAAATTAGAGATCAGGCAGAGCCAAAAGAAGACCAGATCATTCCCATTTGTGATAATCAGTAAGAGACAGGACAAGGGAAGATGTTTAAAGTTAATTGTTTAAGATATTTATAGGCAGATAAAGTATTGGGATTGTCAATGGAAATGTTAATATAACCCTAAAAAGAGTAAGTAATTTACTGAAGAGGAAATGAGGAATCAAGGCAGCACAGTGATCAAGAAACTGGTAGAGTGAGCTCAGGGGGCTATATACAAATTCAAAGACGTGCCATCAGGGCAGTATTGGCAGTACTCCTTTCAGGGTGCCTGATCAAATTAAAAAGGGGTCTGCTGATATCATAAAAGATAGGAACTGACAATGCATGGCGGGCACAAATGTTTTTTCAGTATGGGGCTTTGCAAACACTGGTGGCAGCTATGTGATTCCCAGATAGCACGAAAACATTAGCTAATGCACCCCTCCAAGTAACTGCATTAGTTTCTCCTCTCTGCAGATATGTAGTCCATCAGTTCTGTACACAGATTGGGGTAACCACCTACACACCAATTAAGGAACAAGACAAATGACTTACATTATTTTGGTTGCAACCTCTAAATACCTTTTTATTACTCTGGGCTGGCATATGGGTAGACCACCTAGATAATATATTTAATAGACATTATTCTATCATTATTAGTAAATTGATAAAGTTACCTTTCCCTCTGTCATGCACTGGCAATGGAATTCCTCATAACCACAAGGGTTATGTATTATCTTATGGGAAGTCCTATGACCCTCTCCTGTCCATTAATACTTGCCTCATGCAGTCTTTTATATTGTCATGTACATGCTCCAATATATTGTTGTTCCTATGGACAAAAGATAAAAATGTTGTTAAAGGGAACCATGCACATAGATTATGGCCCCCCTTGCTGAGAAGCACAAGTAATTTCATACATGCTGTATTTCCAGAGCTTTGTGCCCTTGTTCTGTATAGATGCTGCAGTTTTTGGTATTTAATGGCTCAAAATCTGCTGTTTTCAGTTCAGAAGTGTCATTCACAAGAGTAAGGTTTTTGTCAAACCCCGCCATCTGTGGCTAGCTGCCCACCTAAACTGATATCTATTATCTTCGTATTGTTAGAACATGTGAATAACTGTCAGTGGGCGGGGAGGGCTTTAAATGCTCTAAACTGCTGCATCTACTGAATAAGGGGGACACAAGCACTGGAAAACAGCTGGTCTGACCCTTAGCTTGTGGCTGCCCTCAGCAAAGGGGGACAAAAACTTTGTGACGGTTCCTTTAAGGTTCATTTGTACCTTTAGGTGTCCAGACACATTTTACAGTGGGGACTATTGGAATTTTACTATGTATAAATCGTTTCACTCTAGAGTCTGTTACAAAAAATCTTTTTTACGTTTAGCAGCTGCACGACGAAAAGCACTATGTGGAAAACCGTTATTTATCTTTGACAAACTTTTCTCCTTATTTTGCTTGAAATTGGTGGAATAATGTAGCATAATTCTTTAAATTATGGGAAGGATGTATAGCTCTACTGCCAACACATAGTAGTTGAAACAACAAAATGATACTGGCTCACCTCCACATAGCCAGCTGCTATCATGTGTGGGTCTTTATTATATTTGGATAATGATGTATATAGTAATCTTTCTCCATCCTTTTTTTACCCCTACTTTTTCAGTCTCTTGTTTTGAAAACTGATGTAAGTAAAGATAAACTTTATTACTTGCAACAGTACTTCTGTGGTAGTACTTCCTATTCTACTTAGTATTTACTATGTGTTCATGAACAAAGATAATTTTCAAATTTTCCTATGCTATTTCAAGAGAAGTGGTCACATAGATTATGCCCCCTTGCTGGAGGGACAGCCACTAACGTAGTGACAGACATGCTGTTCTCCAGCGCTGTGTGTCCTTTCTTTTTCTGTATAGATTGCTGGAGTTTTCGAGTATTTAATGCTCATATCTTATTCTATAGTGTAAGGTGTTTAGCATCGGACACAAAAGGCTAGCCCCACCCACTGGCAGTTTATTCTCCAATGTTTTCTACGTATTTCAATTAGTAATGATTTATCCGACTTTTGACTTGGGCCAGGGCTAGTCTCTGGTGGGCGGGGGCATGAAAAATGACATTTTTATGACTTCTTTTCTCCTGTGAAAACTCAGATTTGAGAATTATATAATCGAAATACTAATGGCATCTTACAGAATAAGGGACACTGCGCTGGAAAGGAAAACAGTAGGACTGTCACTAGCTTGTGCTGCCTCAGCAAGGGGGGCATATACCTATGTGACAGGTTATCTTTAAGATGTTTATAGATATGAAGCAAACTGTATAAAATGAATATTATCTGGTCTACCTTCTATGATTGTAAGTCACTAAATCGACTTGGTTTTCTTTTTGTTAATGTTTGATCCCAAAGATCATCATATTAATCCTCTGTATGATTCTTGATAAGCTGCAAGTCTGTAAGTGGTCATTTCCCTCAACTGACTTTAAAGTGGTTTTGCCATGATCTAATTTCATATCTCCTGTATCCAGCTCTTCAGCTCTGTGTGCTCAGAATGGGGCGGTGTGTGATTAGTTTTGATTGAATTGCATTCATGTGCCCAGCAGGATAACATCACCAGGCCTTTATCTCATGTAGTCAAAGGAAAGGTCCCTGTTTATGTGTAGAACTGTAATTAAGCTATATTCGTAGCTCTGAGGTTGTAAACACTTTTGACTCGCAAAGGTCTCGGTTCCACTCCCTGAAGGAACCAAACCTTGGGTTATTTTTTTCTCTTTTTCAAACCTATTGTGGTTTCTTTTTTTAAAATTTATTTGCACTGTTTGACTAAATTACTTTGGATATAGATGACTGGTAGTAGTAGTGTGACAGTTACCCCAGGGTATTGAACACTTAGTAGCTGCCCTGAGAGGGGAGGTGTTGTCTGTGCACATGAGACCAGGACTGATGGAGCTCTCAGCCCTTGGTCGTATCCACTGGACGGCTGGTTAAAAAATAAAACTATGAATCACTATAAGAGCAGCTAAAACCAAAACGGTTCCATGAATTTTGTTTTTATAATGATGTATGGTGAAAATGTTTATTAATTTTTAAGTTACAACTTCCCACGTCAATTTCTACATTGTGGCATAAAACCTTTAAATGGGTTTTAGCCACCTATGTAATGTGACGGGGGATCCTCCACCAGAATGGGTATTTAATCATTTAATAAATATATATGATTACTAAAATTGCAGTTGAGTGAGTACAGGCTGCCTTTAATTGCCCTTAGTTACTTAAAAGCTTTTTGTAGATTCGACCATGACAAGAGATGTGGCTGGGTTTGCGCAGATCACACTTCTTATCTGATGAGAGGAGCTGAAGAAGCTTTCAAGGCAACGGGTTAGAATATGTGTCTTTGTATACAGAATCCATAGTTTGTTGTAGTATGATTATAGGGTTAGAGTACGATCCCATGCTTTATCTGTTGTCAGAGAAACTGAAGATGCTTTCAAGCTGCCTTGTGGAGAAAAGGTGTTATCTTTCCTTGTATACAGAATCCACGAGTTGTATTGATTATCTGTCGTAGAAGTAGATTTCCTGCTTATCTGATGACAGAGAACATGAAAGAAGCTTTCAAGCTGCTGTGGTGAAAAGGTGTTGTCGTTTTTTATACAGAATCCATAGTTGTGTTTGATAATTTGAGTGTAATTTCAACGATCCCTTATGTTGGCTCTATTGATATGGCTTGAGTCATCTCTCTCTCTCTAAGCTCAGTGTGGCTTGTTTTAAATTGTTTCTTAGCTGATAAAAGCACGTCCTGGCAAAAACACCTTTAAAGCATGGATGTGACTTCTCCTTATTTGTCTTTTTTAGTAAATTCTTGTATTCCCTGTTGAAATAATTCTGGAGCCTCGTCTCATATAATCTCTGTGTTATGCTGTTGCTATGTTATTCCGCTCCTAGTTATTATTTCTAAATAGTCAACTGGATGTTTGTTTCATTCACACTTACTATATAGAGTAGTGTGAGGTTGTTATGGGAGGACACTATAGATAGCGCCAGCTGCTGACTACGCACATGTTAATTAGGCAGCAGGCCAACTGGTTATGCTTTTGTTAGATGCAGCAGTAATGATGATGTGCTGAATGTATTAATCATCACTTACTGCCGATACACATTACAGGATACAATAATGCCAAAAACACACCACAAACACACAAAACACATTTATAAAGTACATGTACAGTTGGCAATACATACTAATGCCAAATTTATAAAAAAGAAAGAAAAAAGAATTGGACATACTTCTTTAGCTCTGTCTCTCTGTACGTCAATCCATCCATCTCATTTAATCTGTCAGTCTCGTGTTTACCTATCTAATATTACATTTGCATTATTCATTGTAAAGCAGGACGTGGTGAGTCACAAATAAACTCCTGTGATTAATACTGGTATTTAATAGACATAAACACGCACTCTTGTCAGCTACTATCTGATTTGCTAATGTAGGAGTCATTGCTGTTCAGATAGGCAAGTATTCAACATATCGCAATAAATTTATTTTATTGTACCATACACACATTCAGAAACCTAAGACTGAGCTGTGAGTTGTGTTTTTGTTTTACAGTACCTCTGTGTAAGACATTTACAATAGTGAAAAGATATGTATAAAGATTTTCAAAATGAGGGCATAGTATAATACGTTAAGTAATACACAAAATGACTGACACATTCATAATATATGTCAAGAGTTGTGTAGCACCGGTTTTATAAATTTAGCACAATGATGAGATGAACGTAAAACCTGTAAGACATGTAAGAAAAAGAAAAACAAGCCTTTAAGTAACACAACAGCTCTGGAGAATGAAACCAAGGAACACTGAAACCACTGGAGCTTACTGCAAGTCATTCAAAATTCCTGCATATATAGACCACACTTACGCCCATGACCACCTTAGGGGCAGTTTATAGGGTATTGATGTCAGGAGCCACATCACAAACATTTAATTACAATGAGTCAGCACGGCAGTGTTGTTTCATTTTTTATGATTGCTGTTATGGGGGCAATATCACTTAATTTGATGAGATGCTGAGGAGTCACAACTGCTCCACTACATTGCAGTTCCTTTCTTTCACGAAGTAATATTTGTAAAGGGCCCCAGTGCTAATGTATTTTTTGAGAGCCCCTTTCACCTTCTGTGGCTTCCAAATTTGTATATAGCGGTAATACAAGTGCTGCATAACATCCCTATGTCACCAGTCTCCTGAAGTCGACAGCCACATGATGGTGATGTAGGAAAATTTTTATGTGTTCCCTGTCTTGGAGAACATGCCATAGTTTGCCACTTATGCTATAAAGTCGCATGTAGCCCTGTGTGGACATTGGGCTGTATTGCTGGCACTATAGGGCTGCAAATGCTATTTTATGCGACCTAAATGAGCAATCCAGTAAAAAACTGTTTTTGTATTATCTCTGAATTTCATCCCCAAAGGAGTATGTCGGTATGTGTTTTTTTTGATGACTACAATCCTTGGCATAGACAAAATCTTATATGAATAAATAGGCGCATTCATATCCTCATTCTGGAGGGATATGGGCGGCCCACATTATCGATTCTTCTGCAGTCCCTAAAGTGGAATTCTAATGCCTCAAAGCCAGTTTTGTTCCGCGGGTGTTACAATTCAAGTGCAATATAAAGTTCTCAGCACGGGGAATACAATCTCTTAAGGCCTTGTTACACACGGCTTAAAAGGGCCGTATTTTCGTGTCCGTATTACGCGCCATTACATTCTCGTAGCGCATATTAGGCTGGAGGAAAAGGCGCCGGTCATCTATAGTATCCAGCATTTTCTAAATAGAGTAGAAATTATGGATTTTCGTCTTCCACCCTTGTTTCTGCTCAGGGCGAATCGCCGGGCGGGGTGATAAGTGACATGTCGAGAGTTACACAGCGGTCGTATACGACCGCCGCTTAGGTTTTGAACGGGCTTTGGGCCGGCGATGAAGTGCATGGATCCCCAGCTCACTCCCAGCCCGCTGCCCTGCCCAGCCCCCTACCCAACGGAGTTATGGCGGGGAGTAATTACGTCCACGCAGTTTAAGACGTGGTGAAACTAGCTTGAAAGATTTACTGTGCCCTTCTTGGGGAGAAGTCTCTATATGGTACACTGTGGGCCTCTTGAACAGTAATATAATGCTTGTGCTCTAGATTGTCGTTACAATGCGCACTATGTAGCATTGTGGTTCTGTGTTTTATAGCATGTCCGAAATACTGTCAGTCTAAATTTATACACCTTTATTATGATGTTGCTTTTAATTACTTTATATCAACAAAAAATGCGTTCAACATTTCATGGTGCATTTGTTGGGGTGATTGATCGTCGATATACTATAACACAACGCTCACTTTATGTAAGGATAACAAATTTCTTTGTTGTTCAACAATGATTTTGTTGTGGATGTGTCTAGAAAACTGTCTTTATTGCAAAGCAAAAATAGCCTCAGAACTCTTTCTGCCATTAGAAAACCTATTATTTTGAATACAAAAGTGATTTTTAATTATAAATAACTAAAAGGGATCTTCTAGTTAAAGTCAAGATTCTGTGTATTTAACATGTTGTATCAATATAATTCTATTATTGTTGCTGACAGTGTTGTGTACTTATTTGTTTATGTCTGAGAGCAGGATGTGTCTTAGGGAGAAGGAAAGACTGAGATCGGTTATATTGGATTATATGTTTTTAAGACAGGATATGTAGTTAAAAGCAGAATAAATCATGATTTGGAGCTCGTTATAATGGCATGTTGTCTACAGCCTTACAGAGTTTCAGAGAATGCATATGATGTATGAATATACTCTGCCACTTCTGGGTTCAGACTGTACTCATTTGCTGTTTCAGCTCCAATGCTGTTGTGTGTGTGCTTTCAGATGCTAATGAGATCAGACTTAGACTTCTCAAACTACTAAACAGGAACCTTCTTATCTGATCGCCCAAAAAACAATAGCCCTGATTTTAATGTTCTGTTTATTTTACTTATAAATCATGCTTTTTACTGCTGGACATGCGCAAGTAGCCTGGTGTGATGACATCACTCAATGTTTTCTATATGAACAATCAGCAGGTCGCGGAGAATTGTTTACAGGTCTGTTACTGAGGAACTGAAAATTTGCCAGGGAGGGTCATTAATTCACTTGTCATCTCCTTAGGTGAAATCAGAGGAAACAAAGCAATCATTATTTGGATAATGTTTTTTTTTTGTGGTTACCTACATTTGAAAAGATATTCTTTGTTAGCGAGGACTCAACACCCTTTTAAGTGTCAGTAGGAGTCCTGCTTACCCCGCCCATTTACAGTTGATTGGAGACAGCTGTTCTCCTACATTAGTGTGTGTACAGAGCTGTTATCAATGTATGTGGAGCGGGTGTATGCAGGTGTACAGTAGGATTTTCTCTGCTCCAATTTGTACTAATATGTCCTATATTATCAGAGCTCAACACTCTCTCCTCTATTACATCTGCTGTCTTAAATGTAGGGCTAGCATATAACTCCCTACTGTTATAGCGGGTTGAAGCTAGATATGTGGGACCTCTGAGCCACCACAAGTGAAGTGAAGATGTAGCCCACGCCAAGGAGCGGGTTCTAAGGACCCCCGGTTTTCACCTGAGCCTGCAGCAAAGCTAGACAGACTTGGGCTGCGGTGGAACCCCTGGTTGCTACACGCTTGAAGTGGATACTCACAGCGACAGCGAGAAACCCGTAGTGGTGTTTGTGAAGTGCATTGTCATCGGGGAAAGTGCGGTACAGACAGAGAGTGATGGGGTAAAAGGCCAGGTGAAACCGTAGTCTGTAGCTGATACCACCACAGGTAGCAGACTGGTGTAGCAATAGGTAACAGCAGTAGCAGGAACTCCGGTTAACACTGGTAGTAGGATGTCAGAACTCAGGTAACAGACACCACAGCAATTGCAATTCAATAATATAACTTTAATTGTATCCCATACGGAATGAACACAATACAAGAAAAAAAATTCACAACGGTCCTAAATTGTGTTTTTTGTTAAGTCTTTTTGCGTATTCCAAAAAATGTGAAATTTATTATGGCTGATTCGCAAAATCGAAAATTGGGTATTAATATTATATAAATAGCATTTTTAGCCTAGCAATTAAAATGGCCTTTCATATTCGATGGAATTAATATTCAAAAAATCTTTATTTTGGTTCTGACAAAAATGGTGCTAAAAGAGTCAGAGTTTGAAAAAATTAGTGAAAGTTATTAATTTTAAAAAAGTACTAAAACATAACGAGGAAAATACCACTGCCTTATTCATGTATCTACTGGGAATGATTCGACCTGCAGTGTACAGATAAGGCTGGTAGGCACATTTGGAAATTGTAAAATACCATTGGATTCTGTTATAGATTCTGAGCGGTATTTTGCAATAGTTTTTTACCGCGCTTATATGTGCAAATTTTGCCGTCAGTTTTTGGATTTCTGCTGGCCAGTTGTTTGAACAGATTTCAGATTTAATATCCGACCTCAGAAAATCCAAGCTGTGTAGACTACTTGATTTTCTGTTGAGGTCTATGGAGTTGCGTCGGATTGATTTTTGCGCAAAAAATCATTTTTTAAATACTGATTCGGATTACAATCCGACGGATATCACTGTATAACACATCATTTAATTACTGATCAGTGATCACCTAAAAACATTCTAAATATTATGTTTGCTGCCGGCTTACCATCATGTCGATTTTTAGGAATAATCCGTGGCTGATTGGCCTTTTACAGTTTTTGATTCAAAAAAATTACCACTAAGAACCTCAAAATTTTTCATATATCTAAAAGTAGCAGAATCATTGCTTTTCCAAATATTCCTGGTACCCTTGACTGTTTTTTTAGTGCTGGTAGAGGTGCTGGATGATAAATGGATTGTGTTTGCACCATAAAAAGAAAAAAAACCCCGCAAACATGGTACAATTACACTTTTTTCATGTTCTTTTTCTGTTTTTCTTTTGGGGGTGTCACAGTTTGTTATATTGTCCAGTCAAAAGCATCATTAAAAAGTACATCTTATCTTGCAAAAAAACAAGTCCTCATTCAACTATGTAGATGAAAATATAAAAGAAATGATGGCTCTTGGAAGAAGGGGAGGAAGTGCACAGCTCTGAACAGTGATGTCAGGCAGCGGCACATGACCTCAGCCAATCAGTGGCGGTGATGATCAGCTTGATGCAAACAGTAGACTTGTGGAGAGCGTGGTTTTTGGGGAGAGCATTTATTCTTTTGGGCCAGTATAATCTTCAATTTTATAATAATGAGTGTTTGAGGGTATCCAATTTTTTCCCCTTTAACGACCACGCGTGACGTCGACTGTTTTGTCCGTTGGGGCTTTTAGGTTCTGTTACGCCAAAAGAGAAGATCGCTGCAGACATAGGGATGTGTTGTGTTTGTTACTGGAGGTCCTGGCGGCTCGCTAACAGCAGCGTGAGACGGGGTTTGTACTTCACAGCCCTGCTTCCCAATGCACTTTGCATCTGCAAGCTCAGGGGAGGGTTGAGGAAATACCTCAGACATACGCGATTGCTTAGCGCCCTTGTTTGATTGCCGTCCAGATAGTCTGCATCACAGCTCGTAATAAAAGAGTTTCCCCCTGCTCGTGTCGGCCAGTGCGATCGGGGATCTCGGTGACGCCCCAGGGCAGTTGAGGGAACATTGCTCGGCACATGTTAGCCCTGGGGACCATGAGTATCCCCTAGGGCTGTTGTTTAGTGAGAAGCAGTGATCAGGGCAGAACTGTGTGCTGCCTGTGTCTAAAACTGTACACAGTTTTAATCTTATTAAAATACTTTTGGACGTTTCCCTAAGGCGAGTCTTTTGAATTGCTGCTTGCTTTTTGATGGTGTGAGTAAGGCAAAACCCTCTGTTTTATACTCCATGACACGTATTCGTTTTCCTACAAAGCCACACCCCCGTTTCGGAGTGAATAAACTGATAAGGGGATGTGGTATATTTCAGCTTTTTCGCTGGGACGTTGGATTGTCTACTAACCTGAATCCAAGGCTGGATAAACTGGAATCAATCTGCTTTCTTCTGGTGCTGATGCTACAAATATAGGTCCTGTGCAACTTGTGTTGTCTGGGCTGCGTCTCATGATGATTTACTAGCACCAACACTATGTAATGAGCAACCACAGCCTGCAATATATATGTACTCAGATGTATAACTAGTTTTTCAAGGAATTTAGCTGCCATATAACCTTAAGGTAAAACCAACCAAACATTGTCAACTTGTGACTATATTTATCCCCTTTGCAGCCATATATGCTGCACTAGTGTGCGTGGTGTGTCTTTCAGCATGGGTTTTACCCTGGCTATTAAATTGTATGGGTGGAAACCTCATCGAAAACCTCTTCTGAAGAAGTGTGTTTCAGGCAAGTTTTTGTTGCTGTTTTGGGTGCTGAATTAATCAGTGTCCAAACAGTTTGTCCAAATAAGCCATGTGTACATAACCGCCATAAGAAGCATGTCCTATAGGCTGTATTCTAATTGTACCTGCAACTTGTTTTGTGCCGTACAAAATTATATTTACCGGCACTGTCTCCGATTGGGCAGTAAACAGTTTCCTGCCGGTGGTTTACCTGATTGGTGGCAAACGCTTACCATTGGAAGGAGATTTACAATCTCTTCATTGGAGCCAGGGGAAGTTCTCCGCTTTTCGGGAGTCTCTCTGCATATTCTTGGCGAGAGTTGGTTAACTATGCTTGATTAACTGGTCATTAGCCTTATATGAAGTAATTAGTCATTACTAAGTGAGTTAAAAAAAAAAAACGTAACACTAGTTATCATAATTCTGATGGAAAAAAGAAATTTTTTTAAAAATAAAATTCTAACTAAGTTGTAGAAAAAATAAATAAATGTAGAAAATAAATATTTGATGAAATAAATAATTGTGCATTCATTTGCACCACACAGAAAATAAAGACCGCCTACCTTATATAGTATTCACATAAGCCGGTTTTGATTTAACTGTAGAATTAATCTAAAACATGTTTTAAGCGGGTTGAATGTGAAGTGGTGTTAAAAAATTAAAAAATGAATAACAAAAGTGTATGTAAAAATTTTTTTTTTAAATGTCTTGCAATCATGTTAGGAAGTGAACTTTAAACTATTACCCCAAAAAAATACTATTCTTTTGTCCGATATAATTCGAGTCGGCCTATTACATGTTGCACATCATGAAAAACAATGAAATTGTGCTTTTCAGCGTTCGGCTTAGGGGTGAAACCGCAGCTAAACATTGACCATGCTCATGAGCTTGAGCTCCGACTGCACTAAAAATGAATTGATGCTGACAATCATGATTTTTAAGAAGTCTTTTTTGTGTTTTTTGTTTTTTTTTCTTTGTAAAATAAGAAGTCATTGCTGTGTGCATTGCTCTGAGCCCAAGAAAGGCAGGTGTGGAAGTGCGAGCGCCCCTCCCTGACCAGCCGCGCCCACAGGCACCCGCCCCTCACGCGCTGACTGATATTGGACAAGCAGAGCATCGGCACGAGGAGCGCTCACTCCAGTCACGACCACATTCCCGGCCTCCACCAGCCGAGCACACACAGCACTCCACTCATACGCGCGTGACTGATTGATGGGACAAGCAGCAATCGGCTCAGGAGCGCTCACACCGGCACCGCCCACAATCCCGCCCCTCCCACCAGCCGCGCCCACAGCACCGCCCCTCACGCGCTGACTGGTATCGGCACAGGAGCACTCACACCGGCCCCGCCCATAATCCAGCCCCTCCCACCAGCCGCGCCCACAGCACCACCCCTCACGCGCTGACTGATATCGGCACAGGAGCACTCACACCGGCCCCGCCCATAATCCAGCCCTCACATCAGCCACGCCCACAATCCCGCCCCTCACACGGGCGCTGACCTGCTGCTTAAAATGCTGGCCTCTGATTGGACAGAGCTTAGCAACCGGCTGTAACTATGGTCAACAAGAAGGAGACCGGGCTGTAGACGGTACAGAGCGTGTGTGTAAGTAATGCGGGGACCGGGGAATGAACGGACTATGATGTGGAAGGGCTGTGCACAGCTTCTCCCTGACGTCCCTCAGTCATGTCATTGAGGAGCTGTGCCTGCAGGGGCTGATAACTGCGAGCACTAGAGCCCAGTGTACTGGCAATGATCGTGGTGCTCAGCATTAGGAATGTGTGTGTGAATTCCAATGATATGATCTGCAGAGAGGATTTCGGGCGCGCCGATCTACGACCTTGTAGAGAGAGCTTTTACCCTCTTGTAAATAATTCAGACATTTTGCTGATGCAGGAAAAGGGGTAACTTTTTAGAAATATTTACACAGATCCCACCTTTTTTTTTTTTTAGGGAGGGGCTTATTAGGGGGTGTGTGGCCTCCAACACATTGGGCCCAGGGGCGTAGCTACAGGGGGTGCAGCTGTAGCAGTCGCTACCGGGCCCAGCAGCCTGAGGGGGCCCAAAAGCCCTCCTGCCACATAAGAATTGTAAATGGTGCATGGTAACTGGGGGGCCCCATTTCCCTTTTCGCACCAGGGCCCAAGAGCTTGAAGTTACGCCTCTGATTGGGCCTCATTTATCAGCCCGGTCTCATACAAGGACATGTTCACACTGTGTATTTGCTTCGGAGCCAAAGTGCACTCAGCAAATCCGCTTCAAGCAGTGTTCAGGTCCAGCCCTCATTGAGCGCTGTGTAAAATGATGATGGTTCAGGTGACGATGATTTGACGGCCATATTTCTCGGCGTGCACTGTGCGCCTGTGAGAAGAATTGACCTGTCAATACAGATGTATACGAGGCAAAAAACTGTGCTTAGAACGTACGCGCTTGTAAGAATGTACTTACAGAGCACAAACGAACGATGCTTGCGGTGTACAACAGTGTGCGCCGTAAAGACATCATCTGAACATAGCCTTAGTCTGTCTTTGTTGCCCATAGAAACCAATCAGAGCTTCCCTTTCATTTTATCAGAGCACTATATGAAATGAAAGAGGAGCTCTGATTGGTTGCTATAGGCAACAAAGAAAGTCTTACTACTAGACAGCTATCATACATAAGGCCCTAAGTGTGTATTTCAGTGACTGCTGGAGAGGCGCACATTGGGCCTTATGTACGTGTAAGACTTTCCTTGTTGCCCATAGCAACCAATCATAGCTCCCCTTTTATTTTTTAGAGCACTATATGAAATGAAAGGGGAGCTCTGGTTGCTATAGGCAACAAAGACAGTCTTAGACCAAGACAGTTTTCATACATAAGGTCTGTAGTCCTCATGGCAGTTAAAGGGGTTGTCTCACTACATCGATTCATCTTACCTCAGCCCTGTTTTCTCAGTTTCATTTTTCTCACTCTGGGACGTGTTTAGTGGCTTCTATTGGAGCACGAAAATGATGACAAGGAAATGTCAGTCTGTAAACTCCTACACTTAACAACAGCTCAACAACGATTAGGAGAAAGTGTATCTAAAATATAACATATATTTCAATAAGATTAAAAAATCTCTATACAGCAAACAATGACCCAAAACCTATACTCAAAAGTGCACATAATCCGGTAGGTATATGGTATTGGAACAATATCACTGTCCCTATTACAATCCTACATATCTATCATAGGTCCCTACCTAGCAAAAATAGGGCACCCGCTCCAATAAAGAGTGACCCTGTACAGGAACCTAGCCCTACTATGCAAACCCCTATTATACCCTATAGTGGTGAGTACAATACAATATCTCAGTTAACAATAATGTCCCAACATGTTTCTACCTTACTTGTGGCATCATCAGGGGACTGAAAATAGCCAGTAACTGAGAATAACGCTCGGTTACTGTTATACGAGGCCAAAGAACCAAGACGTCTAGGAGCATATGGCTCCGATATCACGGAGGGCTATGGTGCCCTATTTTTGCTAGGTAGGGACCTATGGTAGATCTGTAGGATTGTAATAGGGACAGTGATATTGTTCCAATACCATATACCTACCGTTTTATGTGCACTTTTGAGTATATGTTTTGGGTCATTGTTTGCTCTATAGAGATTTATTTAATCTTATTGAAATAAATGTTATATTTTAGATACACTTTCTCCTAATTGTTGTTGAGCTGTGGCTTCTATTGGCCTGCAGTGATGAGCTGCTGAGGACACCAGGTTTGTAGCTATAGCGACCAGTGGTAGCAGCCTATCAGGAGAGATCAAACAGGTCTGTAGCTATAGCGACCTGAGGAGCTGATGCAGCACATACAAGAGGGGATATCTAGGAATAGGTAGGAAACTGTTAGGCCGTGTTCACACGGCTTATTCAAGACGGAATTGCGAGCTGGATTGCGCTCGCAATTCTGTCTTGAATAAGGGGCGGGGCGGGGGCGCGGCCCGCCAGCCCCATAGACTTCCATTATCCACGGAGCGTATTGCGCCTGGATAATGTGCAGGTGACGGAATCCACTGTTCTCTATGAGAACTGTGGATTACCGTAATTACTGCGATGGATTGGCGCCGTACCGCAGTGCAAATACGGCGCGCAGTACAGCACCAATCCGCGCCGAAATAAGCCGTGTGAACGGCCCTTAAGTGGACACATATTACAAAGTGACTTGTTTTTGCAAGATCTTTAATATAAAAAGCAATCCTTGTAGTGAGACAACCCCTTTAATACAGAATGGAACCTTCTGCCTCCTTTACCCTTAGATGATTGCAGTCTTGTCCAATTGTATTTTTTTGCTTTTTATTTTACATTTCATTTTGAATTTTTTTATTTCCAGGTTCTGATCTGTTAGTCAAGTCCCTGGAAGAAAATAATTTTATATGGTGCAGAGGGGGGTGATGAGAAGAAGTGCTTTTCTGTCACAAAATAGTTTGTGCTGGGAGCACCTGGAAGGCTGGATCCTGGAGGCCCGGTTCATATCTTTTCACATGCTTTATGATACAAAAAATTCACTTTGCTTCGCGATTACGTCTAAATGCATGCAGAAAACGTGACATTAGGGTCCCACTGAATTAAATAGGACTAAGTGCCCATAGCGCACACAGCTAGAGGGCGTGAGGTGTTATGCACCGTTTGACGTGTTACACAAAAAACTCGAGTGCAAAACCATTATTAGGGTATGTTCACACGGCGTAATTGCGGCGCAACATGTTCTATCTTCTGGCGGATTCCCATCTGAATCCTGTACAGTCAATGTACTGGGCCAGCGGGAAATCCGAAAATGGACCGCTTTTTGTTTTTGTGCAAAACTGCGGTGCGGCGATGTTAAAATGCTCTCGGATTTTGAACGGTATTTTAACCTATGCTGTGTAGACACAGCCTTACTCCGGCACAGTGAGAACCACCCGCACAGGGGGTGCAAGTCCACTGGGTTCATTAAATCCAGACTCCAAAATCGACTAAGGCCATGTTCACACGGCTTAAAATGGGCCGTATTTCGGTCCGTAATTATGTGCCGGAGTGCGCAAATTACAGGCTGAAAACGGCCCATTCATTACGGTAATCCACAGTTCTCATAGAGAACTATGGATTACGTCTCCTCCCTCTGCTCGGCGAATACGGCGGGCGGGGAGATAAGTGACATGTGAATTACCAGCGGCGGCGTATACGCGCCGCTGGTAATGCAAGTCAATGGGCCAGCGAAGTGCCGGCCCCCCGCTCCCTCCCCCGCTCCCGCCCCGGCCACACGGCGTAATTACGTCCCGCAGTTAAGCCGTATGAACATAGCCTAAAATTCGATCCAACCAGACCAAGTATTTAAAAACCCTTCTTATTTTCCAGCATCTTCTGACACCATTTGCTCTAACTACAGTAGGTGACAAAGACCCTCTCCTCAATAGAATGGGCTGCCAGTGAGTTCTAATGTGTAGACAAGGTTGTGTAAGCTGGAGATTGGAAAGGTTTTATGTTTTTTTTTTATTTGAAAACCAGTTATCTATGGTCAATACCCTGCTTGACATTTTGTGAGATGCCAGAGCATTTAAATAGCTGGTCTTTGCTGAAAGAAATTGTGATGAATTTAGATTATTTTCTTGTAGGTAGATGACTGATATCCAATATGGAAGCAACAGCACAGGTCTCATCAACAGTATGGCTGCAGTCCTTTGGACTCAGTAAGAAGAAGCTCACGATGCCTAAAATCCTCGCTCGGCTTGGTTTTCAGCAGAAGGAAGGTTGGTTATGTGGTTTCTTTCTTTTGTTATTTCTAGAAAAAATGAACACGTGAGTTGTATTCAACCTGGAATCCATCTGATTGCCACAGTGTAATCCACAGTTGAATCACAGGGTTGTATATGCAGCAGACCCGCACAGCTTGACAGGATGTGGGGACCAAAACGGCCCAAGAGCGCTCCCTGACCCACCCCAAAATGGGCGGACAAGCGTCAGCCATACCGCTTTGTGGGAAATCCAATATAAAATAAATATTGTATATATACTTTATCTCATCCACTGTTAATTAGCAGACTGTAGGACAGATTTACTAACCCTATCTAATATTTAGACAGGGTAAACTAAGACTAGCCACTGAGAAATGTAAGAGTGCATCCCCACGGCATAGAACAAAAATCGGCCGGTTTGCCGCGGGGGTGGTGGGGGGGGGGGAGGGGGTTGGGTGGCTTTTCTCAGCGATGAGCGGAGAAGAGCCCGTCCCCCTCCCATTGAGAAGCACAGATTCCGTCCGAAAACTGGACGGAAGCATGTGCTTGCTCAATGTTTTGCCGCCGGACCGCCGGCGGCAAAAACCGCCTGACCCAAAGCCGTGCAGTGCGGACTGCTGCACGGGGTTTTCCATAGAGCACCATTGTGCTAATTTTTGGCCGGTTATTCAGGCGGTCTGCAAAACCGCAAGCTGGCTGAAAAACCGGCCGAAAAACTGTGCAGTTGGGACATGCCCTAACAGATATATCACACTGACTTAGGGTATGTTCACACGGCATGTTGAGTCCGTGTGAACATACGCTTTTAGATACGTGTTTTGGATCCGTCTGTCGGACCCTAAACGGACCCAAACACGTATCTAATAAATAGCAGTGGGATTTGTATTGCTTTTAATATGAAACGCGTATCAGCGTTCACACGAGTGATCGTTGATGTGTGTCTCACTGCGTCTTTCGGATCCGTTCCAAGAATTGAAATGCAGCAGGAGCCCTATTTAAAACTATAGTGTGCGATCGTGCTGCATCTAAGGGGTTGTTCACACAGCGTTTTGCATCCGTGTTCACATCCGCTTTTCAGATACGTCTCTGGGACCGACAGAACGGACCCAGAGACAGATCTAACAATTAGCAGTGAGATTATCACTGCCCTCAATGAGGAACACGCAGCGGTGTTCACATGAGAGATCGCCGCTGTGTGTTTATATCGCGCCTTTCAGGTCCGTCTTTCAAAGAATTGCATGTCATGTGAACACCGCTGCGTGTTCCTCATTGCCGGCAGTGATAAATTCACTGTTAATTGTTAGATGAGTCTCTGGGTCTGTCCTGTCAGTCCCAAAGACGCATCTGAAAAGCGGATGTTCACACGGATGCAAGACGCCGGGGGACCATACTCTAACACACATCCAAACACGCGGCTGCATATTGGATACACGTTGAATCCGATCACTGCAGCGTTTTTTTATGCGATTTTTATTTATTTTTTTCCCTCCTGTCACAAGTGATGTGGTTTTATTCACTTCTGCCGTGTGAATTGAGTATCGTCCAACACAGTCTGCTACAATCTAGTCCACGGATCCAAAATCGTATCCAAACACGCCGTGTGAACGGCCCCTTATACTGTAAAATAAATATGGTACAGGTTAGATACTTTTTTCTGACTTTACACAATCTAGTAGTATGCTTAGTTTTTGCCCATAACTGAGATTAAATATTGGTGCACTATGTTAACCCCTTCCCATGAAGCCACACCTCTTTTATCATATTTGGCATAGAAGGGTCTTATGCACAGTATGAAAACTGTCTATAGCAACCAATCAGAGCTCCCCTTCAATTTCATATAGTGCTCTGGAAAAATAAAAGGGGAGCTCTGATTGGTTACTATGGGTAACAAAGAAAATCTTAGACAGTTTTCATACAGGTCCCCCGAAGTGTTTTAAAAAATTGTCTAAAACACATAATAAATGAGTGTAAAGCATGTACACCAGTATTTTGGTGCAAATTGCTCCAGAATTCTGGTGCAACCGTCATAGAAAATGTGTCCCAATGTGTGGAAAACATTCGGGTTTGCTGTCCGTCTAGCGAGAGAACTTTGGGATCCCTACTTCCTCCCTGCTTTATTATCACCAGCCCTGTGTCTATAAAGGGAGCAACTCTGGTATTGTAGTAAGGAACTTCTTTCATTTTAAAATATTAGCGTTATTTCATTTAGGTGAACCTAAAGTATAGATGAAGAAGAATCCACAGAATTCAGTTTTGCTTGAAGAAAATTGTATTGTATACGATGTCCATATCAAATCAATTATTGAAAAGAATGTGCTTGGTAATATAATACAATATTTTGATGTAAATGTGTTACTTTTTGCAACGTTTCAGTTTAAAAAAAAACCTTACTCATGCTGGTCACAGACTACATATGAAAATGTTGGCTGCACAGTAATGGGGACTAACTCCTTAACGACCGCGCACCGTCTTTTGACGTCGGGCATTTCAGGTCGTTCGTATACATCGACGTCTTTTGGCACCACAGAGTTTGCGGCGCCACAGCGGCGCTGGGATCAGGGCTGTACTACACAGCCCTGTTCCCAGGGCTCCTGCAAGCACCGAGGAGCCCTGGGGGGGGAACCTCCACTACCTGGTGCTTTAACCCTTTGAGTGCCGCGGATCGTCACCGTAGCGCAATCAAAGGGTTTCCCTGCTCTGTCGGGTGATGGGAACACCCAGTGACCCGACAGAGCCCGGGGAACGGCTGCACAGTCAGCCCTGGGGACCTAGAGTGGCTGCAGGGCTGTCTGTGTAACAAGCCAGTGATCAGGCCAGCCTGTGTGCTGCCCTGATCACTACCTGTGTCAGACTGACACCGATTATAATGTATTAGCATATATGAATATGCTAATACATTACTAAGTGTAAAAAAAAAAAAAAAAAGTAATACAGTTCTCCCTTCATGGGATTTAAAAAAAAAAGGAAAAAACATAAAAAGTATATAAAAAAATCTAAATAAATAATGAAATAAAAATAAATATTTAATAAAAATTGTGCATACATTACACACACAAAAAATCCCTACACATATTAGGTATTCACACGACCGTAATAACCTGTAGAATTAATCTAACAAGTTATTAAGTGTGAAATGTGAATGGTGTAAAAAAAACTAAAAAAAATTGAAAAAAATTCTGCAATTATTTAGTGAACTTAAATTATTGCCCCATAAAGTACAACTCGTCTTGAATAAAACGAGGCCTCATCCAACTGCGTCATTGAAAAAATAAAGTTACAACTGTTGAAACGCGAGGAGGCAAAAACTAAAAAAATGTTCTGGTCATTAACTACTTTTCAGGCCTAGGGCTTAAAGGGGTTGTCTCACTACAAGGATTGCTTTTTATGTTAAAGATCTTGCAAAAACAAGTCACTTCGCAATATATGTCCATTAGCAGTGTCCTACCTATTCTGAGATATCCCCTATTGTATGGGCTGCATCAGCTCCTCAGGTCGCTGTAGCTACAGACCTGTTTGATCTATCCTCATAGGCTGCCAGAAATGGTTGTTATAGCTACAGACCTGAATTCTACTGCAGCCTAGTAGAAGCCAGTAAACACGCCCCTGAACTCAATCTGCACCCTAGAAATCAGGACTGAGGTTAGATGTATCTATGTAGTGAGACAACCCCTTTAAGGGTTTAATATGGATACAGCAATACATTTCATAAAGGGGCACATAAATATAGAAGTTAATCGGTACAGACCAGATGTGGGCTGTCATTGGTGTTTGAATGGAGGAATAGAGCACAGTCCGTTCTGCATTGGCAGTAAGTGGGGCCTGCGGTTCATAGACTGACTCCCCATTACTGCGCAGCCAACATTCCCATATATACTCTGTGACCAGCATGAGTAAGGTTTTAAAAAACAAAGGATTGCAAAGAGTCACATGTTCATTTCAATATCTTGTATTATACTACCAAGCACATTATTTTGACTGACTGATCTTATATGGACAGTATATACAAAACTATTTTATTCAAGCAATACTGAGTGCTGTGGATTCTTCTTATATTTTGTACTAGGATTGGAATCTTATCCCTTCTACGTGCACTTTACTATTAACCTGAGTGCTGGACATTGCTGCTCTAACCATTAGGGCATGTCACCACGGCAGGTTTTTCATCCAGTTTTGCAGACGGTTTTCGGTTTTGAAAGCCGTCTGTAAACCGGCTGTCAAACTTTTCAACGGACCTCTATGGAAAATCCATGCAGCGGTCCCCACTGCACGGATTGTCCGCTGGACGGTTTTTTAGACGGCCGGCGGTCTGAGAAACATTGAACATGTTCATTCTTCCGCCCGGTTTTCGGGCGGAATATGAAACTGTCAATGTGAAGGGGGAGGGCTTTTCTCCACAAACCGCAGAGAAAAGCTGTCCCCTTGCGGCCGCGTACATGGCCCCAAAACGGAGCAAATATCGGTCGGTGGGGACATGCCCTTTTAGTTTGCCTCTGTGCCCTGCTACAAATCCTGATGCTGGAATTGAGTATGCATAGACCAATATTAAGAAGATGCTGTTAGTCATTTGTCCATGCCCTGGTTTTGTGATGGGTCTCTGGATTTTATACATGACACAATGTAAAATAAGATGGGATTTATTCTGAAGTTCAAATACATATGGCTTCCACAGTCCTACTTGGGAGAAAGTCTTCTTTAAGAAATTAGGTCACCTGTTACGGTGAAGTATGTGTGTTATTATAGTTGCTGTAAGTGTGGTACAATTTACCAGAAGAACCCGTCATATAACTTCATTCATTTTTATTAGCCCTCGTTAATCCTGAATAGCGTTTTTATGCAGTTGAGTCATACTCCTTTTATTTCCACAGATTATGTAAACAATCTAGGGCGTCCAGTGTCCTCCCGGTATTCTCATGGTCTTTTCCGACAGTACAGCAGCGATGGGAAAATCTACAATGTAAGTGTGCAGAATATGAAAACCATTTCTGTCATGGCCAATCACGTGGAGACATGCATAAAACATGTGTCACATATCAATTATTCATATATCACGGTCGCCACAGCCCTCTCGAGGGTTACTGTCTGGGCCTACTTGTATCGAGAACATTATGGTGCCCCACATTCCTATTTTAACATAGATGGCTAAAAATGTTTTTAGATTAGACCACGGAATGCTTTATTTTAATCATTTTAAACATTTTTTGAAATCACCTTGATTATGGTCACTGTATAAATAGTGAGAGATCACCATATAATTGAGGCTATATCATAGGTGTTTACCTGGTCCCCAACCTTTTCTACCTTGTTAGCCATATTAACTTTAAATGGATACATATTTACTGCTTATCATTAGTATTCTTTCATTATATGTTCTTATATTTTTTGGTTTCTCACACAATCCCTTTAAGCAGAAAATACTACGCATTATACAACATTCTCCTGTTCATTAACCAAACATCCTCTTATCCAAAATTAGGAGTGCTCTGGTCTCCTTTATCTGGCATGCTTGGTGACCACGAATAGCTGCTACATTTCTACACTCACCGGCCACTTTATTAGGTACACTAGTAACGGGTTGGACCCCCTTTTGCCTCAGAACTGCCTCAATTCTTCGTGGCATAGATTCCACAAGGTGTTGCAACGATGCTCAATTGGTACCAAGGGGCCCAAAGAGTGCCAAGAAAATATTCCCCCCACCATGACACCACCACCACCAGCCTGAACCGTTGATACAAGGCAGGATGGATCCATGCTTTCATGTTGTTGACGCCAAATTCTGACCCTAAAATCCGAATGTCGCAGCAGAAATCGAGACTCATCAGACCAGGCAACGTTTTTCCAATCTTCTACTGTCCAATTTCGATGAGCTTGGGCAAATTGGAGCCTCAGTTTCCTGTTCTTAGCTGAAAGGAGTGGCACCCGGTGTGGTCTTCTGCTGCTGTAGCCCATCTGCCTCAAAGTTCGCCGTACTGTGCATTCAGAGATGCTCTTCTGCCTACCTTGGTTGTAACGGGGGGGCTATTTGAGTCACTGTTGCCTTTCTATCAGCTCGAACCAGTCTGCCCATTCTCCTTTGACCTCTGGCATCAACAAGGCATTTCCGCCCACAGGACTGCCGCTCACTGGATGTTTTTTCTTTTTCGGACCATTCTCTGTAAACCCTAGAGATGGTTGTGCGTGAAAATCCCAGGAGATCAGCAGTTTCTGAAATACTCAGACCAGCCCTTCTGGCACCAACAACCATGCCACGTTCAAAGGCACTCAAATCACCTTTCTTCCCCATACTGATGCTCGGTTTGAACTTCAGGAGATGGTCTTGACCATGTCTACATGCCTAAATGCACTGAGTTGCCGCCATGTGATTGGCTGATTAGAAATTAAGTGTTAACGAGCAGTTGGACAGGTGTACCTAATAAAGTGGCCGGTGAGTGTAGATGCCTTCCATGGGATGAAAGGGGTGTACTTTCCTGAGCTCTGCTTATACTGCTTAGCATCTTGATTTTCCCATTTGGCCACATGGTGCTCTAACGAATGAGTGTTAGTTATGATCTTAAGAGTTTCCCCTTAAGAAATATATTCATCCTTTCCTTTCTATTTTGTGGTCCATAGTATATTGGAAGTATTCTGAAACACTGGGGCAGATTTATCAATAGTGTCTTACTTTTAGGCAGTTGTAAAGTTAGACTAGACAGTCTTACAATGCACCACATTTATCATAGTGTTGATAAATCTGGTGCAGGTTAGGACTGTCTAGTCTAACTTTGTACCACAATTAAGTTGGCTTACTTTCACGGCAGAAACTGTGACAAAATTATGTTGCATGTTTTATCACATTTAAGCCACGCCCACTTTCCACAAAACCACACCCCTTTTTACGAAGTCACGCCTCCTTTGTCTGATGAGGCGCAGAAGCGTCTGAAACTGTCTAAAACACATAGTGAATGTGGCGAAAAGTTGTTTTTTGGCGCAAATTGAGACGGAATTCTGGCGCAACTGCCTTGATAAATCTGCCCCACTATCTCAGAATACTACGACAGGCATTGCTAGTGTGGAATCACATATGTAGACTATTTTACACTGAAGGTTTAGATGCCTTCACCCCGATTTGATGCTGCAGATACCTTTTAGGGTTGCTCTCCCTGTCCGATGAACTTAATTGGGATTCTCAAGGTATATATCATGCCCAATTTTTTTCAGAAACAGGGGTTAAACCCTTTGTGATTCTTCAAGAGAAATTTATTTTTCCTGCTTCCCAGATTTTCACATATGTTAGAGTCAAACGTGCCCCAAGTACATGATTTGGTCACAGTGGGATAACATTTCATATATTCCTGATTCCTCTTTCGTGCATTTTCCTCCTCTAACCCCTGTCAAATATTTCTGTATAACGTAGTTACATAGTTTGTAAGGCTGAAAAAAGACAAACATCCATCCAGTTCAGCCTATTGTGCTGTAGTGTTGATCCAGAGGAAGGCAAATACCCCCATGAGGTGGAAGATATTGTCCTCATTTTAGGAAAAAAAATTCCTTTCTGACTGGCAATCAGCATAAATCCCTGGATCAACAACCCTTCTACAGAATCGTAATGTCAGTGACCCCTGGAACAGAAGAACGGAAAGGGACAGAAAGACGGTGAGCCCAGATGTTAGGCCCCTCAAATCTGTCCCTGCCTACTTGCCCTCCCGACCCTAAGTAGTTGGTGGCATTTGGGCGGCAGTCCCTACTCTGAGGATGTGAAAAACACAAAACACACGAGACAAAAAAAACACAAATTGGGGTCAGGCAGAGCTGGTCAAAGCAAAGAGAACAACGCAGTACCGAATCACAAGGCAAAAGGAAGTTCAGAGCATGAAATCAGTAACCAAACAAGACTAAAGAGAGCGAGCACACCAGTTCAAGCAAAGGCTCAAGCAAACTCAAGTAGGATGTCAGAGTTACGGCTCAAGGCGTGATTGGACTGGCCCTCTGACATCCATCCACACAAAACATGGACTGAGTAACACTGCTGCCCAAAACAAAGCTTAGAAGAAGCCAGACAGGTGTTGCAGAAATCAATTAATGCACAAACAAAGCCTAATCAGACTGCGTTCAGACAATGCAAAAAACATGTACAGAGTATATTCAGTCACTATTCATGGCCAAAAGCGGAGCCTCTGCCATACCTTACGGACAGAGGACCGTTCTGTGGTCATGACACCTAGTCACTTTAACTTGTTATATTATTACACTCTAGAAATTCACTCAGACCCTTTTTGAACTCTGTTAGTGAATTCACCAAAACAAGTTCCTCACTGACCTGGGGTGCTGGTGGCGATCTCTTCAGCTGTATGCGCCTTCTCTGGGAGCGCATACAGCTGAAGATACTATCGCGGAGCAGAGAGCGAGCACTCCCTGCTCCACAGAGGACTCCAGAAGGCCGCAAGCAGACATTTGGCTATACCTGACTATTCCTGCCTACGGGGTACATATACCTGCCTATGGGGGACATATACCTGCCTATGGTGGACTTTTAACTGCCTATACCTGCCTATGGGGGACATTTACCTGCCAACGGGGGACATCTACCTGCCTATGGGGGATAAATACCTGCCTATGGGGGACATATACCTGCCTATACCTGCCTACGGGGGACATTTACTTGTCTATGGGGACATTTACCTACATAAATCTGCCTATGGGGGACATTTACCTGCCTATGTATGTGTATGTATGTGTGTATATTTATATATAGGATATATAAGAGTTTACAAAAAGGGGGAGTCACATAAATTCATTTCCATACATAAACATAATAAGGATATGTAGCCTGTAGCGACGTGATGACTGACATCACTTTTGTCACTGCATTTGAAAACCAACATACCGGTGTGTGCTGTGGAATATTTTACATTATCTATATTTTGAGCTGCAATACCCATTTTCACAAGCACCCATCATTATTTTTCCAAGTGTGGGGCACTACACTATTATTTTTGTGTGTAGGCAGTATCTGTTTAAATGACCAGTGTTCGGTATGATCCTAGCATGTGAGAGGTGTAAATTTACCGGTAGCTGCTGCATTTCCCACCCTAGGCTTATACTCGAGTCAGTACGTTTTCCCATTTTTTTTGTGGTAAAATTAGGTGCCTCGGCTTATACTTGACTATATACGGTATGTTTGCCCTTTATTAAAGGACTTTGGTTTCATCATGTTCACCTCGATATGACTTATCAGATATTATCTTTTCACTGTTCTGTTTGTACTCTGAAACTTATGCATTTGGTGGACTAAGACCTGCCTGTGCCATTTCACTTGTCATGCTTCCTGTGCTTCATTTTCTGTTGCATATTAATACATGTAGGAAGTATATTCTGATGTTTTCCTTTTTTCTCCTTCAGTCTGCCATTGCTGTTTAATTTAACTTCTGTATTTACTTCAATAAAGTTATGATTAGAAGTTATAAAAAAAATAGTAGGTAATAAGAGAATAAGAGAATAATCGCTCTATTGTTCTCTGGACAGGCCTAGATAGAGATGGGTAAAGCAACAGGGCAATGATCAGAGCAATAAATGAAAGGATAAAGGTTTAATCTTTTTCTGCACTTGGAGGGGGGCGATCTCCATCTTTCTTCATACTTACCAGGTCCTACTAATAACAACACCTCCCTCAGGAAAAGAACCCTCAAGCAATCCATTCTGGCAAGCTTTCAGAGCTTACTGAGGGGAAGTCAAAAAGACAAACCTGGCAAAGGGGAACTTTTAAACATTATTTAAAAAAAAAAAAAAAAAAAAAAAAACAAGCACTCAATTTTTACCAAAAATACATATACAGTGCGCAGCATAAATGAGAACACCTTTGAAAAGTAAGATTTTAAATTGAGCTTCATGGAAAAATGTTTTTTAACACATAACCTGAAAGGAAGAATAATGATGAAACTTAGACTACAAGATCTTCCGTTTTACTTAAAGGGGTTGATGCAAAATGACTTCACCCCACATGAAACTCTAGTATTTTGTATGACCTCCATGATTTTTAAGGACAGCGTCAAGTCTAGGCATGGAATGAACAAGTTGGTGACATATTGAAACATCTATATTTTTCAATTCTTCAAGAAGACCTCTTTTAGAGCTTGGATGCTGGATAGAGTGCAGTTCTCTCTTCAGAATTTCCCATAGGTTATCAATTAGGTTTAAATCAAAATACATACTTAACCACTGAATCACCTTTACCCTGTTCTTCAGAAGTGCAAGTCATGGAGGTCATACAAAATACTAGGTGTAGTAGTTTTTGATGTGGGGTGCATTCATTTTTGTATCAGCTACTTTGAGTAAAACTGAAGATTTAAGTTATATTATTAACCTTAATTTCGTGTTCTGGGTTAAAAAATGTACTATGAAACTCAGTCATGTCATAGTTTGGCAATTGTTCTTGTGTTCGACGAGATATTGATTAAATGCCTACTTTTCAATGGGGTATATTCATTTATGCTGAACACTGTAATGGTCACATATTGCTTGTGATACATATTTTTGATGGCTGTGTCCATTTAAAAGGGTTTTCTCACCATGCTGTTTCACTGACTCACAAGCAGTTTGCACTCACTGTCTCCTCAGGCTGTGGGTGGTACTACAGCAGTGATTTACTTTGACAGTGCAGGAGATCTTATCTCTAACAAGATTACAGATAAACCATCCTTTTCAGTCCTCACAGCACTTGTACCTTTTGTTTAGTGAAGCGAATCTTATTAGATATAATTAGTTTGCTCAGAGCGCAGTCCATCCATGGGGTGACATCACTTCCTGCTCTCAGCTAATCAGATAATAGATATCCATCTGATATGCAGGTAACCATAGAAACCTTTGTGCACTCAAAGAGTTGAGAAAATCTTATTTCATGACTAAAGTAAAATCTATTGACCAGTAAAGTCTTTCTTTAACTGTTCCTTCATGTTGAAAACATAGTCAATCGAAAAATAAAGGAGAGAAATTCTAAGGGAATGTTCCCGCAGCCGGTTTTGCAGCCAGTTTTCGGGTTTGAAAAACAAACTTTTACACGGACCTCTATGGAAAATCCATGCAGCAGTCCCCTGCACAGATTTTCCGCCAGATGTTTTTTTAGACCGTCGGCGGTCCGAAAAAGATTGAACATGTTCATTCTTCCGCTCGGTTTTCGGGCGGAACATGAAAATATCAGTGCGAAGGGGAAGGGCTATTATCCACAAACCGCGGAGAAAAGCTGTCCCCCTGCGGCCGTGTACACAACCCCAAATGCCGGTCGGATAATCAGACCGGTACTTGCTCTGTGCCGTGGGGACATGCCCTAAATGTGGAGAAGCAAGAAATGGTATAACTACAAACATTTGCTGATAAGTATTTCATTGTAATATTGGCACTCTTTGGGGTTTGAGATATGTCTTCAATTATGTTAATTGCCAAAACTCATGGTGATAACTCAAGACTCTTATGGTGAACCACATATGGCTCCAGAACAACGACAGTTTATGAAGAGCTCATTAGCTCCTTAAGCCGAACGCCTGAAGAGTAGTTAATGATCAGCACATTTTTTTGGCTTTTGCCTCTTTGCCTTTCAGCAGTCATAACTTTTTTATTTTTTCAATGACATAGTTGTATGAGGCTCGTTTTATTCAGGACAAGTTGCACTTTATGGGGGAATACTTTAAGTTCGCTTATAAATTATTGAAGAATTTTTTTCAAATTTTTTTTTTTTTTTTACACCTTTCACATTTCACACTTAATAACTAGTTAGATTAATTCTATAGGTTATTACGGTCGTGTGGATACCTAATATGTGTAGGTTTTTTTTTTTGTGTATAATTTATGCACAATTATTTTTTATTAAATATTTATTTTTATTTTATTTTTACACACGTTTTTATGTTTTTTATTTTTTTTAATCCCATGAAGGGATAACTATTTAACTTTTTTTTTTTTTTTACAATTTCTAATGTATTAGCATATTTATATATGCTAATACATTAGAATCTGTGTCAGTTTGACACAGGCCGTGATCAGGGCAGCACACAGTCAAGCTTAAGGATAACCAAGTCAATGTTTTGGAGTGACCATCATAAAGCCCTGATCTCATCCTATTGAAAATGTATGGGCAAAGCTGAAAAGGCAGGTGTGAGCAAGGCAACCTACAAACATGGCTCAGTTACACCAGTTCTGTCAGGAGGAATGGGACAAAATTACCAACTATTGTGAGAAGCTTGTGGAAGGATCCAAAACATTTGACCCAAGTCATACAGTTTAAGGGCAATGCTACCAAATACTGATGAGATGTACCGTATGTAAACTTTTGATTTCGCAGAAAGATTTGGCAAATATAAATAATTTTGGTCAGGGCTGTGGAGTCAGCATGCCAAAGCCCCGACTCCGACTCCTCAATTTCCCAAACTTCCGACTCCCGACTACCTCATTCATGGCGTATGTTTAAGTGATAACTTTACTGTAGTAAAATGGTAACATCAGGCTTTTTATCACCTTATGATACAATAATCAAGCTATTTAGGTAGAACAGACACTGACAAGCAAAATGGTAACAATGTTTTGATCTTTTGAACACTTGTGGGTAGAGTTGAAGAAAAAGCTGTATTTGTATCCAAGTCCAGTCTGCACCAACATTGAGAATGTGTAGAAGAGACCTGGGATCAGATTTTAGTCAAGACATGCTTGAATCTGATCCAGAGCCCAGAAGGATTCAGGCAGTATTGAAAACCAAATGGTGGATTTCCCAAATACTAACAACATAATAAAAATTTACATTTTGATTTTTAGGAACAAAACAGTAACAATGCAGTTACATGACAAGAATCTGCAGAACTAAGCAGATGCTAAATACTTGCAAGTCAAATTTATGTTTAAGATATGTAAGATGACTGTATATAAAATTACAGTAGCCTCATGTACAAAGCTGTAGTGGAGGGTGAGATATGGAGTCTGAAAGTCACAAGTTCAAAACAATATTACCATTTTGCTTGTCAGTGTAAAATATATTTATTGGATATGACTTTAGAACACAAAAAAATTGTAAATATGCAAAACACTGCAGGAACATTCGTAGAGTCTCTGAATTTGTTCTGAGAAATAATATTGCCTCCATCAGATCCTGCATACATGACCTCACATCTGATCTCATTATATCCAGGCTAGAGAACAGCCTCTCTACACTAACTTGGGTTGGGGGAAAAGTGGTGACCCCAGGGGCAACATCTCTAACAATGTCAGGGTATAAAGGAATTGCCTCAGGCACAGTCAGTTTTGATGAACGGTTGAACTCTTCTACTTCTTTGAAAGCAGGTGAAAAATTTTGCTGAAATCTGTTTGCCATGGGAGCGGAATCTTTTCCCCTGGGGCAGTGCTTTGCCTGCTCCATGTCATCAATTACACTCCTCATGTGATGAGGCTGAAGATATGGGAGCAGTAGCACTGGCCGGACCCATTTCCTCTTGCTCTTTGCATCGAGCTAATTGGACCAACCGACTCCACGATTCCGACTCCACAGCCCTGATTTTGGTAATCCTAATTGATCTAAAACGGGTGAGGTTTATTCTGATTTATGAGAGATAGTGAGAAATACATGCATATGTGTCTTTTTATATAGTGTATGTAAACTTCTGGTTTCAACTGTAACCTCATACATGTCATATATGTATACATATGTAACTATTTGTATCTACATTTTTATTTTAGTTGACAGCCAAAAAAGAAGAAATTTTACAGAAGATTGAATCTGTTACAAACATAATTGAACTTTATAGTCAAAGACTTGACTGGTTAAATAGTTCAAGTCGATCGGTGTTTGGAGTAGTCCAGGAACAATCTGTAGTTATTATTCTCGAACTCAGCGCTACCACCAAAGAACAGCATTACCTGTCCCAGGATGCAATGTGCCTTGTCATCAGAGAGCAAATTGCACATATTGCCAAGTTCAATCTTATTTGGTAAGTACATCATTCTAATCAAATATTAAATGGAAAATCAACAATTTTTATAGAGTGGAGCTCTAAATCAGTATTGCTGGATCAGTACCATAACACTGTGTACTCTCTCTTTGAGTTTTCTCACCGTGCAGTTTCACAGAGCCACAGGCAGTTTCAGACTCACACTTCCTGGTTAGGCTGTGGGTGGATCTATAACAGTGATTGACATATTAGCTCTGCTATTCCTACTTATTCCAGTTACAGTTACATGACTTCAAAAGATTTATAAAATGTAGTGCACAAGGCTAAAGAGCTCTGAGGTTTAAAATTTGTCATTAACTTAAAGGGGTTGTATCATTTCATTGAATGGTCTTCAGAATAAGGGGACAGTGAAAATAAATAACTTTGCAATTGGATGTCATTAGCAAAGCTGTTTTGTTTTCACTGTCTCCCTTATCTTCGTTTTGTGTAAACACTGTTTCCCAGTGCTGGTCAGATCTCTCCTCCTTGCATTTCATTGGCTGCTGGCTCTACTAATTTACATTCTGTTCGGCCCCCGGTCGTATTCACGGGAGCGTTCATTCCGGCCTCTCTCAGAATAAGGGGCCGACAACAATTTACCTCTATACAGCCACCAGCTCCTCAGTGACACTGAAGCTGCTTCTACAATCAGTAAACAGCAGAATTGTGCCTCGGTGCCTAATGCTCCTGCGTGTAAGGGGCCGGCAACAATTTCACTCTATACAGCTAGCAGCTCCTCAGTGACACTGAAGCTGCTACTATAATCAGAAAACAGCAGAATTGTTCCTCGGTGCCTTGTGTAAACATAGAAGGGAGACGGATCTGTGCTCTGGATGAGTTCATAGAAGACTGGATTCAACTGTAACAAACCTCCAGCTGTGAGAGGAGAAGAGGTCAGTACTCTGAGTTCCTAGAAGACTGAATGCAGGGCTGTGGTATGTAAACCACTCTTACAAAATAAGACTGCATAGGGAGAGGAACGACATAGTGACATGTGGACTCAGACAGAGAGGATGGGGGGAACACACTGACTCGGGAGTGAGCATGAACAGTGAAGGGGGGATGATGTCATCCCCCTTCAGGTAGGAAACACCCAGCTGGGAGGGGAGGAAACGACCCTGGATTTCAGGAACTGAGAGAATCAAACTTCAATAAAACAGCCGAACTGATGAAGCGATAGATCCCCTTTAAGCAAACAAAGCTTCTGTGCTAGAGATACGACTCAGCAGGGAGTGACTTACCATAGTCAGACCAACTGACTGATAGAAACTTGGATCAATCAGATAAGAACAGAGAGAGGTGATCGGTAGCTTAGAGAAACTTGTATACACTAGCAGTAGGTAAAATCTTCTTTATCTCCTGAACAAACACCATGACAACAGCAATGTGTTTTGTAACATCCTTCATTTAACTTTCCCTACATGTTAAGAGTAGTGTTGAGCGATTACGTTGGCTATCGACATCGGGCGATAGTCGATAGTCGACCATCATCGACAAGATATTCGATAGTGAGCAGTCGATTATGAGCGATGACCATTAAAGTCTATGGGAGAGCAACAACACCTTCATTCTTACCCCCAAAAAACAGGGCTGGAGAAGCTGGAATTAACATTCCACAACAGTCAAATGGTACGTGCTACATCTTAGGCAACACACTTAGGTTATAAAAAGCCACAGAAAAAAAAAAATCACACACCATTCACTATCCCTGTCTTGAAACCACAGCATGACCCTTAAACCTGCACCCACCCACAAATTAAAAAGTGCCAGAAGGCAGTATGATTTGAACCATCATCTTACTTGAACTGGACATGGAATATCCCTGTCCTGGAACGCAGCATGAGCCCCAAACCTGCATGACCTCAGATTAAAAAGTGCCGTAAAAAGGAGTCTTTCAACCACCATTTTAGTTTCACTGGACATTGAATATCCCTGTCCTGGAACGCAGCATGAGCCCCAAACCTGCATGACCCCCAGATTCAAAAGTGCCGGGAAAAGGAGTCTTTCAACCCCATTTTAGTTTCACTGGACATTGCTTACCTGTCCGGGGCCACGGATGAGCCCCAAAACCTGCATGACCGCCACTTTTAAAAAATTGCGGAAAAGGAGTCTTTCAACCCAACCATTTTAGTTTCAACTGGACATATACTGTCCTGTCCTGGGTAGCGTTGCCCTCCATATGAGGGGCCCCAATTTGAGCTTCATTTGGGAAAAATATGGGGTTAACGCTCCTTTTTCCCCCCAGGTGCCCTTTTTTTGGGATTCTTTTTCTATTTTACTAAACGTGTGGAGGAAATTGTCTTGTTCTTTTTTTCTTTTCCGTGCTCCATTCTCCATGTCCTCTGAATAACCTACATCTGGTCAAGTTTTCCTGTACCTCCCTTGTACAATTCAGAGGAATTTTTTACCAGCTATTTTGTACATGCAAGTTTTTTAGTAGTTTAATTCTAGAAAACACATTTTTAAAATAGGATGGAATCCCACCATGTCTTTGTTTTTCTTTTTTTAATTGTATTAAATGAGTTGACTCAATACAGGGATTGATAGCTATGTTAAAGATCTTTTCAAAAAACAAGTCATTTTGCAATATGTGTCCCTTAACAGTGTCCACCTATTGCTGTTTTGACAGCACCATCACCCTTGAGCCCCTCTTGACAATTTTTGAGAACCCAAATGTCTGTTAGAAACAACATTTTTTTATAATAGGACATGTAGTTATAGCTGTATTTCCCAAAACAAAATGCCCCCAAAAATTCAAAGCATGACCCTTGAGCCACTTTGGACAATTGAGAAGAAAACAAATGTCTGTTAGAAACAAAAATTTTTTTTATTTAAAAGGACCTGTAGTATTGCTGCATTTCAAAACAGCATGACCCAAAAAATTATAAAAATGACTTCTCAGCCACTGTTAAAATTGGAGGGAGAAATGCAACTTAGAAGCCACATTTATTTTCCAAAGGACCATGATTATTGCTGTATCTCACAGCTACATGACCCCAAAAAAATATAAATATGACTTCTCAGCCACTGTTAAAAATTGTTATGGAGAAATGCCACATTTCTGTTCCAAAGGACCATGATTATTGCTGTATCTCACAGCTACATGACCCCAAAAAATTATAAATATGACTTCTCAGCCACTATTAAAAATTGTGATGGAGAAATGCCACTTAAAAGCCACATTTCTGTTCCAAAGGACCATAATTATAGCTGTATCTCACAGCAACATGACCTCATAACCATTGACAATGCGAAAACTTCTAAACGTGAAAGTGAGTAAATGGAATATGGTGTTGTCATGAAACCTTGCTGTCTTTTACAGTCTCCTCACAGCAAAACCAGCAAAATGAACTGTTGGGAAAAGAGAATAAAAATTGCAGTAAGAAATTATCATTTTAAAAAAACATTTTTCAAGAGGACCATTTCTGTTTGAAGAGGAATGTGAAGTAGACCGGCAACTAATCGGTGACCTCGGCAATTGGGGCCACAACATCATCAGAGATCCATGCCTGATTCATCTTGATGAAAGTCAAACGATCCACATTATCTGTGGAAAGCCGGATGCGTTTGTCTGTAATGACTCCTCCAGCTGTGCTGAAGGTCCGCTCAGATATGACGCTGGCTGCTGGGCAGGACAACACCTCTATGGCGTGACGAGCCAGCTCGGGCCATTCGTCCATTTTGGATACCCAGAAGTCTATTGGGTCCGGAACACATACAAAAACATCGGTGTTGAGACGCAGATAGTCGTGCACCATGATCTTAAGCTGGTCTCTGTGTGTTGGATGTGTGCCCTGCATTGCATGCGTTGGTGAGGTGGTAAACAAAGATTGCCAGAGGTCACCCATTAGGCTTCTGCCACCTTGCCTGCTGCTGCTGCCGCTACGCCTACTTGGCACTCTACTGCTGTCACGTCGCTGATGTTGTTCCACCGTGACATTTGGGGAACGTGAAGCAGACGCAACAGATGTCTCCAGTTGATCAATCAGCAAGGTCTCCATTTCCTGCATTTTACTCTCTATTTGGGTGGGTGGAAGGAAAGTGCTGAGTTTTGTTTTGTACCGGGGATCCAGGAGGGTGGCCACCCAGTAACTGTTGTTCATTTTGATGGCCTTAATGCGAGGATCATGTTGGAGGAAATGGAGCATCCAAGCACTCATGTGAGAGATGGAGCCTTGATTTCCCAAGCCTCTGGGTCGAGGGGCACTAGCAAACTGATCTTCCTCATCTTCCTCCTCCTCTCAAATTTGCGCCAACCTCTTTCCAAGGCAGGGACATCGGTAACATCGGTGTCTAGGAATACCTTCCTCCTCCCGCTGCCTCCGGCACAGCTTCAACACAGCCCTGACTTGCCTGAGATGATGCACCCTGAGAGCTGATGCGCCACCTTGCACTAGCTCTGGACCCCGAACCACTGCCTAATGAAGACCGATGAAATTGTGAAACTGTCGGGCCTTGTGGATTTGACGGAGAGAAAGGCTCCGTGTCCGCATCTGTGTCCGTCTCCTCCTCCGTCGCTGGCGGGACCTGTTGTTTCAGAGTGTCCAACGATCGTTCCAGAACTAAGATCACCACAATGCTCATGCTGACAAGGGCATTGTCCGCACTGACCATTTTGGTGGCTTCTTCAAAACTGGCAAGGTGGTGCAGAGCTCTTTCACCTGCCTCCACTCTCGGTGGCTCAACACCCGAGGTCCGCACCGCTGCTTGTCAGGCCTGTGTCACTTCGTACTGGTAATGGCATTGCGCTGCTGCCACAATCGCTGGAGCATGTGGAGGGTGGAATTCCAGCGTGTTGCCCTTTACAAGTCAACAATGAGACTGTCTGACGGGTAAGGCCGAGCTGACGCTGACCCCACGCAGCAAAGCGGGACGAAGCATGGTTGCGAACGGCGGAAGTAGCGAACTTAGACTTCGAGCCTTCACTCAGCAGGCACAGTCCAGACCCGGGTAGCTCTTTAGAAATTTTGAAGACAAGGTTCATGACTTGTGCCAGCAAGGGATGTGCTCCAGCTACCGATCTTAAGGGCGGCTAGCAGTTTAGCCAGTCTATCTGCACTCCACCTTGCCCTGGTCACAAGGTTCTCTTGTTCACCCAGCACAGCGGCCGTCGTGTCTCGTTTTTGCGGTGAGCCAGTCCACAGACTCATGACTGTGTTGTGGCGGTATATCCAAAGACAGATTATTTCACACGCCTGTTTCTCTGGGACGTGATCGCCACCAGAGGATCTGGGGGAAAGAAACCCTGCACCATCCCTGCAGTTTGTGTGAAGCGTGAAGAGCCACCGTCACCCCAGAGGACATCACTCCCAGCTCACTCAGTGAGCTGTCACAGAAGTTATAGCTGCCTTGGCCTTGCCTTCTACGTCCATGTGTCGGTGGTCAGAATGAGATCGCTTCTCTCGCGCACACAGATGCCGACAACGGCACTTGAAATTTTTAGATTGACTCGTGGCTGGGCAGGGAAGGGACGGCTTTTCTGGCAAGAAATGCCTGCCTCGCTAATCTGGTTATTGGGGCTGCGGCACGCGCAAACGGGCCCTGAGTGGCGGAACCAATCCTGTGTCTCCCTCACTGACGGACGCGAAGGCAACAGCTTCCAAGGCAAATCGCCACGGGCGAATGCCGACATTCATGTGTCTTTGGCTTTGGGGGGGGGATGGTTTGCGTTAAAGTGTTTCTTCTTACCTCCCAAACCTTGGAAAGACTGAGTGGCTGGCTGCTAGAACTGGCCGCTGTTACGGCGTGCAGGTCGATCACAACTGGCGGAAGGAAAGAAGGGGGTAGATGGGTCTCTGGTTAGGTGCTGGTTGGTCTCGGGCGGACGGTGGAGGCTGAGCGGAAGGCTGATCCTCGATCATGACTCTGAGAAGACGATGGCAGCTGAGGAACGGCTTGGTGGTGCGCGGTTGGAGGAGGTGGCAGCGCAGACAGAAGGGTATTGTGACTCAGTGGTTGGGAGGCCAGGCGTCGGTCTGGCCTTTTTTGGCATATTGTGTTCCTCCATTTAACTCATGCCATTCGCTGCCATTGTGACTTGACATGTTGGAGTCTTGCCTCTCACTCCCCGCTCCCCCCCCCCATTCCCCCCCCCCCCCCCCCCCCCCTAAATGGCATAGGCGGCATATGACATCGTGGCGCTGAATCAGGAGGGCGCCCTTTGAGTCAAGAAGGCCCAGGCTTGTCGAGAGGCTGTCCTCGGACCTTTTTGACGGCGGATAAGCGTGGAGCGGGAGTTTGCGCCTGACAGTGGCTGGCGGAATCAACTATCAGCGGGACTTCTGCGACCGCCCATCTCCCTTTTTGAGGGTGGAACCGCTACTGTCTCACTCACCCATCGTCATCTTGCCCTTCGTCCAGTGATGAAGCGCATCGCAATGCAAATTCTGCTGAAGCAAGACCGTTGATCCGCAAGTCGTCCTCATTCCATATCATCAACACAGGTGGACTTCGTAGTCCTGACATTCTGCATCCAGGAGGCGCGCACGGTCACAAAGGCAAGAGGACTCAACGGCGTTGCCGATACCGACCCGGGATTTTTGCGAATGACCAGCCGTCCTTATCCTCCTTGATGGCATTAGTAACTGGCATCAGAGCATGAGAAAATCATCCTCTATTTCCTCTTGTCTTTTAACATGCCTCAGACTCCCCAACAGCATTTTGTCATCAAAGAGGTCTTCAGAAAACGGGATTATTCACAAGTGCGTTGGGTACACGACGTTGTCATTTGGCTGGCTTCATGTTGACGGATGCTGAGTTGATGCCTGATGGACGAATTTGTGCACGTGATGGGAGTGGACGAGGAAGGTAAGACTGCTGGAGAGGTTGCATTAACCACTGAGGGACAGATTGGCAGACGCTGTTCGTTACTCAGATTCCACAGGCCCTTGATCCCACGCGATGTCAGGCCTGACGGTCCTCAACTGACGTTCCGCTGGTCTTGCCGTGTTGTCGCCAAGCACTTGGAATGTAGCCACCTTCTCGTTTACCTCTACATCATCCTATTGCTCGCTTACAACACTGAATTCGCTCCATGTTCACCGCAATATCGTATCATATTTGAGAAGGCATATGGAAAGACGCATGTTTTTGAAAAGTCTACTTATTAAAAGTACGGCAATATTCTAAGCTTATTCCTGTCAAATCCACTCAAAATCAAAACAATATAGTTGCGGATGCTCAAAATATCAAATGCCAATAGTAGTACTATACAAAGCTGGGCCTGCGCCAAGAAGTGAATACAAATGTATCTCGTATCTTGAAATGTATTCGAGTCTATTACAAAGGTATTTTTGGCACCTATCAATTCACTGTGGTGGACTATAAAATTGCTGTATTCAAATTTAGTGCAGCTTGCCTCAATGAACTAAAGCTGTATGACCGCCCAAAAGTCAAAACGCACGTATCTGTTATGTATTCGTATAAATTACAAGATATTTTTTGGGCACCTTTCAAATTCACCTGTGGAGACTATAAAATTGCTGGATTCAAATTAAAGTGCAAGCTGCCTCAATGAACAAAGCTGCTAGTGCGCCAAATTCAAAAAGAACATGCTATCTGTTATGTATTCGTTTTAGCTAATACAGATATTTTTGGCACCTTTCAATTCACCTGTGGTGACTATAAAATTGCTGGATATCAAATTTAAGTGCAAGGTGGATATATCAACAAAGAGTGGATATGGCAAAATTGAAATGAACAGCTAATATGAAATCTGTATACTGATATATAAAAGTGGAGTTTATGCAAAACCTCCTAACAAGAGACTGCAGTTACTAGAAAGATATTGTGTTTCACTATAACGTTCAGGACTGCCAATATCCAGGAAATATTTCAATAGAAAACTGTTAAAAAATAAAGCTATTGCAGTGCAATGTCTACACTAAGGCTTGGTGAACTTTTTATCAGTATTCTTTATAGTAGCTTGTCTGTGTTTGCCTGGGGGGTGTCCCCCTACCGCTCCCCCAACATGTGACTTGAAGTACAGGCAGTAGATGCTCACTTTTAAAATTCCTCTTACCTAAATATATTATAAAAATCTGTCAATCTCTATCTAACTATATTGTAAGCGATCACTAACTAATAGTAGAGGTTCTCTGTGAGAAAGAATATTCGCTGTAGCATGTTTGGACACAAGACAGACGCGTCACAGGTCCTCCTGCTACCTGCAGACGCTTGAGAGGACACTTGAGGCCTCTGAGCTCAGGGAAAACGCGATGCTATCTATCGTTAAATCGACACGGGTCATGTGATTTTTCCAGCCAATCGCAACCTTCACTTCCCAGTCATGACGTCTCCGCGCTCACACATCTACACCCTGCTCTATTCTGTAAGCTGATTTGCTGCCGCCAACCAAAAAAAAAAAACAAAACAAAAAAAAATGATGAGACTAGCACCGAAAATGGCGCGATCTTAATAGATATAATGCACAGATTTTAACCTAAATCGCGCGCGGCATGATCTAAAAATCCGTATCACCATAAACAATGTGCCCGATTTCAACTTTCGTCGATATTTAACATCGCTCAACACTAGTTAAGAGCTAATCATTTTGGTGAACAAAATCTTTATAATGGCCTGTCCCTAACCCCCGCGGACATCTGCCTTAAGACCTCAGGAGTTATTTTGCTTCAAAATCAGTATTCCTGGCCGTAAAACAAAATCTTTAGTTTTTGCAGTTCCTCTGCATTATCTAATGCTGCACATAAAATATTGTCTCTTCTCGCTACTGTGTGAAAACTTCGGCGTTTGCGAAAGGGCAGCTAATCTTCACATGTCAGCATGTTCCTTATATTCTTTATACCTAGTCTACATTAACAACATAGTGCTAATGACATAGTGATTGCTCTATTGTTCTCTCCACAGGGATAGATACAATTATACTAGACTATAAGCAACATTAAAGACAATAGGATAAACTTTTCTGCACTGGAGGGGGGGGGTTCTTCACACTTATCAGGTAATGATCTTTACACTTCTTCGATTGAGAGTCGTCGACAGAAAGAAGGACCATCAAAGCATAATCCTCTGGACACGCAGTGGCTCGTCAGTAGCTCGACAGGAATGTAGAAGTCAGGGAGAATTAGAGTTGCTTATCGCTTGTATGGGAAAAGAAACATTTTGATGGTAGAATACATCATACGGTAGAAGATGTTGATGCGGCGCCGTCCCCCCCCCCCGAGGTGTTTGTTAGTTTAAGAGGCGATATATAAGTTGGAGAGTGAAGGAAGAGCAGACGTGGATTGCAGCTAGCTCTGACTCAAAGCTCCTAATCTTTAGCCCATTCATCTTTTTTAAACAAGTAATCTGCTCTTGCAATACCTATCTGCCAATTACTAGTAACATTATTGTGCAACCCACCTCTAAGTGAAGGGAAAAAAAATTAAGAATTTAGGTTTAGTGATCTCCACCTCGAGCAGCATCTTCATCTGACTTTCCAGGTGAATACACTTAATAAAGACAGTTTATTTCTTTACATTCTCTGTTGCTATTTTGTATACAGCTTTATTTCTACTTACAGTGGTACTATTCGTTTGCTTATGTAAACATGTATAAATAATAATGTGGTGGTTTTGGGATGCGTTTCAATTCATTTCTATGGGAAAATTTGCTTTGACATAAGAGCAATTTGAGTTAAGAGAAAGGTCACAGAACAAATTAAACTCGTATCTCAAGGTACCACCTGTACATTCCTTTTAAATTCTTCCCTGATCAAGAGATAAGAGACATTTTATCTGCTCTGAGTGACATAGGTTTATCTGGTCACCGCCCTGCTCTTCCCCTTCTCTCTCTACTCTTTGTCTTATCTGAGAGAAGGAAGTGAAGTCACCATAGGTCAGCACACAGGATTGTTGGCCGTTTGAGAACCGTTAGGGTGCCTAGTGTGTTATCACTAACAAATCTAATGGAGATTAATTACTTTTGTTTTTCTTCTGAAGATCTGAAGTCCCTCATGTACTGTATATTACATTTTCTGAACTCCGTGTCAGTGCAATTAGAAGAACTGGGAATACAAAGCTGATGTGCTAATCACTGCTTTAGAACCAACCATAGCCAACTCTCAGGAATATATAGATGCTTGTTGGCTGTTAGACGAAAACAACCATGGTAGACAGCCTCTCTTTAGTCGCTAGGTCATTTTCTGATGACACATTCTCTTTAAGGCAAAGCTGAAATAATTTCATAAAGAAAAATATAAGTCCTATTTGTGGCTTAAATTTGGCCGTACACATTAAATGTCAGTGTAGAAATCCTGCACACCTTTTTATGAATTGCCTGTAACAACTGTGCTGCTCAAACTATAGTTTGCTGTAAAACTAGGCAGGTTTAGCTCAGCTAATTAGGCTGTTCTCTTTCATTGGGCCCCAAAGCTTAACACGTGGAAACATTATACAACAGGATTCCCATTATTTTGGCCCATTTTGCATTTTTTTTTTAGTATTAAAGGTTAGTGATCTCTAACTTGTGACTTTCCAGCCCTTGCAAAACAAAGCAACTACAAGCTGCAGGCTGTTAGAATGGAGTTTTAAAGTCTTCTTGTAAATATTCAAATCTGACCCCAGAGTACCCGTATATACTCGAGTATAAGCCGAGTTTTTCAGCACAAAAAATGTGCTGAAATATCCGACCGCGGCGTATACTCGAGTCACTGTCGGCACACTAGGGACGCCTGCGATGGCCGGAGTGCCGACAGGGACGCTTCGGCTCTTTGCGGCTCTCAGGAGCGCGCATATAACTGAAGGCCCGGACTCGTACCTGACAGCGTCTCCAGGGCACTGCGGTGGGCCCAGGCGCTGTCAGCTATCTCTTCCCTGAATGCGACTCCTCGGAGCCCATACACAGGGGAAGAGATACCACTGCAGAGCATGAGGGAGCAAGCGCTCCGTGACTACGCGAGTGACTCCTAAGCTGGTACCCTGAAGACTTTCGCGGATTACGGACGCTCGTTTCCTGCATAGGGCAGCAGTGTGTCAATCACGCTGCTCCGTGCCGACGGCATGATGACATTACACCTGCCTGTTGCCGGAGAGCTCGGCTGGATGGACTGCTCAAAGCGAACGCCCGAGATGTCGGAGCAGCTGTGGGGATCAAGGTTAGTGCTTGTTTTTTGTTTTAAATTCCCTGACTATAGCCGGCCCTAGGGGACACCTATACTGCCTATAGCCTGCATAGGGGACACTATACTCTGCGCACTATACCCTGCTCTATCATCATCCTAGGGGGACCTATAACCTGCCTTATACCCTGCCTAGGGGGACCTTATACCTTGCCTATACCTCTATAGGCCGGCCTTGGGGACCTATACCATGCCTATATCCTGCCCTAGGAGATCCCTATACCCTGCCTGATATGACCTGAAATAGGGGACCTAAACCCTTGCCCTATAGGTGACCTACTATCCTGCCCTATGAGGACCTTATACCTGCCTGATAACCTGCCTATGGGGGCAATTACGGCCGCCTGCCTCGGGGGGCATTATAATATAGCCCTGCACTATACCAGGACCTATGGGGGACGAGGACATTAAACCTGCCATGCTCATACAATGCCTATAACCTGCCTATGGTGGACTTAAACTGGCCCTATATCATGCCTATATCTGCCTATGGGGACACATTAAAACTGCTTATACCAGCCTATATCTTAGCCTATGGGGGGGACATTTAGATCTGCCTATTATGCCTTATGGGGCGCATTAAAACTGCTTATGTAATTTTATTGGTATCTATTTTAGTTTAAAATTCACAGTAGCCGCTGCATTTCCACCTAGCTTATACTCGAGTCAATAAGCTTTCCCGGTTTTTGTGGCAAAAGTAGGTGGCTCGGCTTATACTCGAGTATATACGGTATATTCATTCAAGGAGTTTTTGCCATGAAGAAAAACCAAGTGAGCTGCAAGTTGGCCACAGAGGGCGGGCAAGTGGCTACACTGGTGCAGTTCCACCTATTATTTTCTATGACCGTTCCAAATACAGCAGAGTGAGTGTGCTCAGGTATAATTCTAACTCCCATAGACATGAATGGGGGAGAGCCATCTCCTTATTCACTGAGGCCGGCTCGTAGTGAGCTTGGAGCAGGCCTTAGTTCAGGGATTTGTATTCATGGCAAAAACTCCTTAAGTCTAGAAAATTACTAATTTGCAAACTCTGGGAACAATAATTCCACAAGAAGCTTGTGATGAGTAATTGTTTGATCTTGGAACAGTGCATCAGCTTTTATACTCGAGTATTTAAGTGCCTAATAATCTTGTATGATATATCTTGTATAGCATTTCACAAGAGCCAGTAAAGTGGCATGAGAAGATTACTCGTGTCACTCAGCGCTCCATAGAAGAAGCTGTGGAATGGATCTGGAGTCTTCAGCACTCTCCAGTGGCCAATATGGATAGCGCATCTGAGCGGCTGTCATCAAAGCCTTCGGAATGACCAGGTGTACATGAAGTTGTAACAATATATCCTACATGTGTAGTTTCTTTGGTCTTTTGTACAACCAGTGTATCAAGTCACTGTAATAGTGCCGCTCTTGTTAATCCTTGCATGTTTAAGTGTCATATGATTCTTGGTAAATTCATAGAGACATGTTACCTGATAGCAAAGGTTCTAAGAAGTTACCAATGGAGTAGTATCTTTAATAACAAAAGCTTTGAGGACTCTTCTTACTGCTCTCTACTACGCCGGTGAGGCAGATCTCCAGAGTAACCGCTGTCTCCATATACTGTACTATTGCATGAGTGCTGGGTTGTGATTTCTGTTAAAAAGTTCACATCAAGTCTTTATTACTGTTCTGTGTCTTAATTAAAGTAACATTACAGGGTTTTTTTTTCATTGCATCAGGTGTGTGACAAATTTTGTTTTAAAGGGGTTTTCTCACTACAAAGTTCTTCAATATTTGTCAATGAAGGAGGACGAAAACTATAAGCACTTTTGTCCATGGTTTGTATTCACCCTAAATATTTATAATAGCAGCTATGAGTTAATATGTGTGTTCATCACCTAAAACTGCAGCCTGGGGTTCGGGCCTTGCCCCCTTTGTGGTGATTGGCTTCCTGCATATAGTTCAACCTCTGGTCAGGACACACCCCTGTGCATTGATTGGATGTCCTTTACTCTCTGTGATCATTCCCTCCTGAGCTGTATGAAACAGGATGCCTGTGTTTGTCTCTGTTTTTTTACTACTCTCTCTGTGACAGCTCCTTATGTGAATCGGATGTGGGCATCGTTAGGCACGCTCTGTCCACAACGGCAGGGTTGGCAAGACTGTTTGGGTTTTGCAGACCTTTTGAAAAAACCTGGAGGCATAAAGGGCTTCTATGAAAACAATTTGCGCCCCGTTCACACCTGCACAGGTTTTCCGCCCGGCGGTTTTTCAAAACCGCAGCCACCCGAAACAAACATTGTGCTTGACTATTCTTTCGTCCGGCTTTTCGGATGGAACTTTGTGATTGTCAATGTGAAGGTGAGCACGGGATTTTCTTACTCGCTACATGCAGAGTTAAGCCGTCCCACCGCTAGCCAGCGGGGACCAAACCAACACAAACAGGACAACATACACGTCGGGATAAACCTACAGGTTGTGTTTCTGCTGCAGCAAAAACGCATCCAAACAGGCACCACACTTTGGATGCTTGTTGGCTGCATTTTATGCAGTGCTTTTGAATAAGTTTTTCTGATCACTGTGTGAACATACCCTAATTATGCAGCTGCGTAGATGGAGAGCTGGCTATCAATGATAGTTTATCTCAACCCTGAGAAGACAGAGACGGTTTATTACTGTCCCTGCCTCCTGGATTGCTGTATAAAAATGCTCCTCAAAAATAATTTTAAAAAAATGTGAACAGACTTTTTTTTTTACTATTTTCCCCTACATTAACCCACCGCCATCAACATAATATGGCTCTTTTTTTTCCCTCACAGCTTCCAAGAGCCATACATTTTTTATTGTTTGACTACAAAGAAATATAAAGGCTTATATTTTGAGGGACAAGATGTACTTTCTAAAGGTGTCATTCAGTGTGCTATAGAATATAGTAGGTAACTGAGTAAAAATTGTAAGTGGGGCAAAATGTGAAAAAAATATACATGTTCCATGTTTGCGGGTTTTTTTTTTGTTACTGACTTTATAAATGTGTGTTCTGTATTCTGCAAGTTGATACAATTTCGGCAATACCAAATATGTAGGGTTTTCCTTATGTATTAGTACCGTAGAAAAAAAATACAGACATCCTCTATTCTTTAAATTTACTCCGCAGCGCCATTTTCTGTGACCAATAACTTTTTTGCGCTTCCACCTTTGGACCGGAGTGATGGTGCATTTCTTGCGGGCTAAATGCCACTTTTTGATCACTTTTTTTTTAACCCCTTAAAGACCTTTAATGTATGCATACGTCCAGTTGGTTTGGGGGTTAACGCACCTGGACGTATTCATACGTCCTGGCGATCGTGCGGGCTTGTGGGCGAGCCGCACACGATCGCGACATGGGGATCAGTGGTATATTGCCGCATGCTATCTCGCCGCTGGCACGGAGCTCACTCCGGCCCCCGCAGGGTCTGCTCGCGCTTCCGCCTCTCCTGCTGCATTACAGCAAATGTCATGGTTCGCGATAATGAAGCTGCAGGCAGGAGGAATGAGCTCTTCCAGCCTGCTCCCGGCAGCTGCCGCACCACAGTGCGGCAGCAATCTACTGTCATGTGCCCCCGGGAAGTGAAAGTCACTTCCCAAGAACATCTGTGATGTCACGATGCCCACAATGCATTGTGGGCATGGTGACTGACAGTTATCATGGTGACCAGTACACAGCAGCAATGCTTGTGTACTGGCCTGCCTTCTAACAGTGTATGAATCTGAAGGGACATTCCCACCATCGTTAATTCACAACCGTTTTACAAATATAGTTCCATCATCCTAAAATAGATAATAGGATCCCAGAGTCCGGAAAATCTTTCTCCCATCTGGTAAAAAGTCTACCATCCCAGCTTCGGATGTCTTATTCTCGCAATTTACTATATATTCCCGACAAGCAATTCTGGCTTGAACCAGGACCAATAGCCTCATGAAATAAATTAGAGGAGGATTCTGAGTTCAACTGGATAACTCTGCAGCTCAGAAAGCTCATTATTTGGCTATATGTTTAAAACCGAGAGTCCGGTATTTGATGAGCCCCCTGAAGCTTTAAGAATGACATTTTTTTTTTATTCTGTTGCTTGCTGAGGAGAGAACCAATATTTATGATATCCTTTTCTTGACAAATAGAATGGTGAGCTTTCCATGTAGCTAGGGTATCTCTCATTAAAATACAAGATCTAATGTTTTTGGGGATGTACGAGTACTTGGTGAGATCCCATGGAGCCGCAAGTCTTGTTTCTAGGTTTGTGTTCGAGTGATAGGAGGTCTGTTTCGCCCAGTCTATACAGTGTCTAAGAATGCATGCCAAATTGTATTTGCGGATGTCTGGGAGGTTAATCCCACCGCAGTTTCTGGGGAGCATAAGCTTTGCTATGGCTATTCTCGGTCTTTTAGCCGCCCATATGAATCTGATAAACCCAGATAAAAGAATTTGAATATTGGAGTGCTTCAGTAATAGCGGGATTGTCTGTAAGGGATACAAAAGCCTAGGGAAGCTCATCATTCGTATTAAATGACATCTTGCGAGTAATAACAGGGGGAGATTAGACCATCTATTTAATTCTCTAATTATTTTCAATATAAGGGGAGGATAATTTAAAGGGAATGTGTCATCCAAAAATTAGTCATTGTTTAAGTCCCATTTTTATGTTAAACACATTTTTTAGGAATTTTGTTTTGTTTTTGTTTTTTATTTTCCATATCACTTTCAATATTTTTTAATAATTCTTAAGTCTTGCCGTTTTCACTTTGGCCACTAGGCCTTGTTTGCACTGCTTTAACAGCAGTCAGAGAGTTGCTTTACAGTAGCTTCATGCACATAGGATACTTAAGACTGACTCAGTCCCATTCACTTCTATAGAAGAGTTTTCTAGTCATGCTCTGTGACCTGGGAAGAAATCAGTGTGCAGGGAGGGGAGAGAGGGAGCTGTGACAGACTCCTATGTTACCTATTCACACTGGTGTCTCCTTTCAGTTTGACCCTCTTTGTGCTGATAATGAGCAGACAACTGAGAATCTTTCTGTACAGAACAGGAAGTGTCAGACTATTATTAGGCTTAACGGCCAAAGTGAAAACTGCAGGACTTAAGATTTATTAAAAAATATTGAAAGTAATATGGAAAATTAAAAAAAAAATAACCAAAAATTCTTAAAAAATGTTTTAAACATAAAAAAATGTGAGTTAAACAATAAGTCATTTTTGATGACACATTCCCTTTAAGTGGTAAATAGACTCTGGGGATCTTCCAATAAAAATTCCCAGGTACTTAATGGAAGTCTTTGCTATTAACAGCGGGATACCTAGATTTCCGATGGTAAGTGGTTTAGTTTTAGGGAAGATACTTAGTGGTTTAATTGATTTTAAAACCCGAACACTATCTGAAGACACGTAAATGATGGAACAGCATCAAGATATCCCTCTCGGGTTGCTCTACAAAAAAGATGACATTATTGGCAAAGAAAACTAATTTTAGCTCTTGATTTTTATACCCTCAAACATATTTGACGAGATTAGGAATCTAGCCAGGGATTCAACAGCCAAATTAGATAGGTAGGGCAAAGGGGGCATCCTTGTCTGGTCCCATGTAGTAGTGATTAGGACTACGAAAGAAAGCCTGGAAAACATATCCTCGCTTCAGTATTGTGATAAAATGCTTTTAATAAAATCCTATATGGACCGAGAAGATCAATTTTATCATGGACTAAATCTAGCCAACCCCAGTCAACTCTGTCAAATGCTTTCTCAGTGTCAATAGTGAGTAAAGCAGATGAAGCATGTTTCTCAGGCCATCTTTTGGCTTTGAACATTACCAACAAGATCTTCCTAATATTGGCGACCACTGAGCGCCCCTGTACAAAGCCCATTTGGTGTGAGCCAATTAGTTTGTGGATAAATGGGTCCAGGTGATCCACCGTGATTTTTGCCAATAATTCCCTGTCAATCTTAATCAACTATATGGGTCTATATGAGGAAGCAAGGTGGGGATCTTTGCCCTCTTTGGGTAAAATCTTAATGTGGGCCATATTCATTGATTTTGGGATAATACTGTCAAATAAGAGTTGAATAATTCTAAGAGTGGGATCTACTTGTGATTTCAAGGCTTTAGACAATTCTCCTGTATAGTGTTCTGGACCAAGGGACCTATTTTTTTTTTTTATTTTAAAATTGCTGTCTTGAGCTCCAGGGGCTCTACAGGGATGCCCAGAGATGTTCATCTGCAAAGAGTTTTTGATAGAAGGAACGCAAAATCTCTATAACGACTCCTTTTCTTTCAATAATTCCCTCTTGCTTTTTCAAGATGGACAGTAGGGCACAGGGGTGAGGACCTCTGGCCAATTTTGCCAATAGTTTTGTATAGGTTTGTTGCCAAAGCAGAAAAGATTTGCCTTGCTCTGGGTTTTTCTATACTGTTCCTTTTTTCCAACCAAGCCTCGTATTCTTTCTTAACCATTACCCACTTGGTTTATGATCAACCGAGGGAGATGTGATGAAAATATTGTATGTATCTCTAAGGCTATAGCTCAAGCAGTTGAGTTTTTCCTTCACTACTTTCTTGAGTCTGGAGACATGGGAAATTAATTTCCCTCTTAGGACAACTTTAGCTTTGTCCCAGAATAGATGGGGTGAAAATTGATTAACCACATTTTCAGTTTTGTACTCAAAAAAACAGCCCTGTAAGATACTACAGAATTAATCATCTCTTTTAAGGTGTGATGGATGTTATCAGATAGTGTCAGAATCACCGGTGAATAGTCACAAATAACCATGTCCTCAATCATATTGTAGACTTGTTAAGGCTTCCATCGCTGAAATGTTTACTATTTCCCCACTTCCAGCCCCAGTTCAGTAAGTTTGGAATACGCCTTCTTTGTACAACATAATGCTTTGTCTATACAATGTATTAGGCTGTATAAATGATCGCACCCCTCAGTGGTGAAGCGCCCTAGGGGGACTCAAAATTAAAGTAAAAAAAAAAGATTAAAAGTGTAAAAAAATAAAAAAGTATTAAAAGTTCAAATCACCCCCCCTTTCGCCATTTTACAAATAAAAAATAAAATAATAAAAAAGTTAAACATATTTGGTATCGCTGCGTCCGAAAAAGTACGATCTATTAAAATATAACATAATTTATCTTGTATGTTGAACACTGTAGAAGAAAAAAAATTCTAAACGCTAAAATTGTGTTTTTTTGGTAATTTCACGTCCTGTAAAAATTGGAATAAAAGTGATCAAAAAAGTTGCATGCATTCCAAACTGCTAGCAATAAAAAGTGCACTTCAGCCCGCAAAAAATGCCCCCTCACTCATGTAGGTGTTAGTACAAAAATGTTATTGGTCGCACAAAATGGCGCCATGTCGCACATTTCAAAAGTAGAGAATGTTTGGAGTTGTTTTATGGTACCAAAACATAACGGAAACCATACATGTTTGGTATTGGTGGATGTGTATCAACCTGTAGAATACAGATAACACATCATTTTTACCAAATATTGAACGCCGTAAAAGCAAAACCAAGGCAAATATGGCGCAATTGCTTTTTTTTTCACATTTTGCCCCACTTAGAATTTTTTTGCGGTTTCCCAGTATATTCCATGCTATGGTGAATGACCCCATTAGAAAGTACATCTTGTCCTGCAAAATAAAAGCGCTCGCATGTCTATGTAGATGGAAAAATAAAAACGTTATGGCTCTGGGAAGGAGAAGAGGGTAAACCAAACGTGAAAAAAATAGACCTCAGCGTTAAGGGGTTAAACTGACCTCAAAGAGGACAACATAAGGTAGTGACAGATCTGCTGTTTCCAGTGACGTGTCCCTTAGGCCATTAACTACCTGCCGACCGCCCGTTGACTGTAAACATCCGGGCGGTGGCTCTTAAACTCTGGAAGATGTTCACACATCACCACTCTTCCATCGCTACCAGAGCTCCAGTGTTTCCCTCCAGTCCCTCACTGATGACCTCACGTTCATGGATCACATGATACTGCAGCCAATTATTGATTTCTGTGGTCACATGCTGTACATGCAGATTTGGTGTAGCATCATGTGATCAATGAACATGACATCATCAGTAAGGGACCAGGGGGAGCACTGGAGCGTTGGCAGTGCTGGAAAGGTAATGATGTGAAAGGTAAGTACACCTAGAATACAGATAACACATCATTTTTACCGAAGAATGAACGCCGTTTTTTTTCACATTTTACCCCAGTTAGAATTTTTTTGCCGTTCCCTAGTATATTCTATGGTAATATGAATAACATCATTAGAAAGTACATCTTGTCCTGCAAAATAAAAGCCCTCATACATCTATATAGGTGGAAAAATAAAAAAAGTTATGGCTTTCAGAAGGCGAGGAGGAAAAAAATTTAGAGCCATATTATTATGACCGTCCGCCAGGAAGGGGTTGGAATGATCCTGCCCTCCCGCCTTGCACTGGGAACCTCAGTCTTCAAGCTGGCACGATAGCTTTTCCTCATGTCACTCTGATGTACTGTTGACTCCAGCACGGCATCTCTATTCTTACTGCTCCTGGTTCCCCCACTCCTCCCTGTCTGCCTCCAATGTAAAATACAGTATCCATACAAATATTACTTGTGTGATATGCTGGTATTTGTAGTTGTGGAACTACAAGTACCAGCATGTCACACATATAGTAATTGTGTTTAACATGTGATACTGTGGCATGCTGGCACTTGTAGTTCTATGTTTCACAGCAGCTAGTAGCTGTGGAACTGAAATTGTCAGCATGCCATAGCAGCACATGAGAGACAGAAAGTGAAATCCTCTATACAGGGGAACAGACAGCAAAACAAATTTGAAAGGGGTGTTAACGCTGTATTATATAAAACTAAAAAAGATTTTTTACTAGAGTTACATTTAATTGACCTGTTCCGACTTACATACAAATTCAACTTAACAAACCTACAATCCCTATCTTGTTTGTAACATTGTTTGTACAATGTGCATGACGCTTTAATTTTAAAAAAATCTTCTGATAATTTGTTAGGGTGGTTTCATACGTGTTTTTGGAAAAAGCCTAAGCCAGAAGCAATCCTGCTGGGTTTACCTCTGGAGTTAGCTAAAAAAAAAAAAAAAACTTTTCTAAAAACCAATAAAATAAAAAAAAATGTTTTTGTGTGAAACCACTTTACTGTGTTTTATAACATGCTAGAGAAGTGATTGAAATGCTGGTCTGAGGCTTAAAAAATCCTGTGTCACAAAGCATGCATTCCTCAGACCAATTACATTCATATCCACGGTATCTTAGTAAAATGTGTTACAGGTTAACCATGAACATAATTGTACCAGTATATTTAGAGATGTGTTTTTTATTGCAGATTGAGGCTATTTACTACTTCTCTTTTGGGGATGCTCCTGTGACAAAGATACAAAAACTTAAGCAAAGTATAGAGAATAGCCCTTGTCAACTGCATGTCGTATGCTATAATCCTCACAAAACCGAGACTATAACAATGTTGAGTGAGTTGAGTGGTCAAACATCAGGAAGGTATGTCATTGTAAATACAAATATTCTGTGTACGAAAGGTCGTCTAAAAGATATTCTTCTATTGCCATTTACAAATACATACTGTTGTCTAACATAGCGTTCTCCAGCCAGTGGCTTAGTAGTCACGTGTTGTTGGCTTCCCTCTCCCACTTCCACTAGTTTCCTCGGTCAGGATCATAATACAGTAGGTTGACAATACAGCTGGAGCTGTAGACCCAGCACTGTGAAATGTTCTACTTATTATCAATTTAGGAATTCTTTTTTTCTTGGCTGTACATTTTATGGTTATTTGACTAAAAGGGAACCTGTCAGGTGATTTATGCTGCCCTATCTGCGAGCAGGATGTGATAGAGGGAGAGAAGCGGAGGTATATCCTGACTGGACTCCATAAGAGACAATAGGAGTCCTGCTTACCCCACCCACATACAGCTTTCCCTGCATCACTGTACGTGGGTCGGGACAGCAGTACTTTTAATTTCACTTTCATAGATTTTCTCTGCTTTTTACTCAGGAATCCTGCTTCAAACCATACAACCTTATATATCACAGAGCTCAGCTTCTCTCCTCTATCATATAACCCTATATATCACAGAGCTCAGCTTCTCTTCTCTATCATATAACCCTATATATCACAGAGCTCAGCCTCTCTCCTCTATCATATAACCCTATATATCACAGAGCTCAGCTTCTCTTCTCTATCATATAACCCTATATATCACAGAGCTCAGCCTCTCTCCTCTATCATATAACCTATATATCAAGAGCTCAGCTCTCTCCTCTATCATATAACCTTATTATCACAGAGCTTTAGCTTCTCTCCCTCTATCATATAAACCCTATATATCACAGAGCTCTGCTTCTCTTCTCTATCATATAACCCTATATATCACAGAGCTCAGCTTCTCTCCTCTATCATATAACCCTTTATATCACAGAGCTCAGTTTCTCTCCTCTATCATGTAGCCCTATATATCACAGAGCTCAGCTCCTCTCCTCTATCATATAACCCTATATATCACAGAGCTCAGCTTCTCTCCCTCTATCATATAACCCTATACATCACAGAGCTCAGCTCCTCTCCTCTATCATATAACCCTATATATCAGAGAACTCGGCTCCTCTCATCTATCATATAACCCTATATATCACAGAGCTCAGTTTCTCTCCTCCATCATACAACCCTGTATATCACAGAACTCAGATTTTCTCCTCTATCATATAGCCCTATATATCACAGAGCTCAGCTCCTCTCCTCTATCATATAACCCTATTTTATCACTGAGTTCTAGCTTCTCTCCTCTATCATTATAACCTTATATATCACAGAGCTCAGCTTCTCTCCCTCTATCATATAACCCTATATATCCAGAGCTCAGCTTCTCTCCTTATCATATAACCCTATATTCACAGAGCTCAGCTTCTCTCCTCTATAATTAAAACCCCTTTATAATAGAGCTCGGCTTCTCCTCTATTATAAAAAACCCGTTTATATAACAGAGTCGCTTCTTCCTTATATATAACCCTATTATACAGAGCTCGTTTCTCCTCTATCATTAACCCCCTTATTTACAGAGTTCAGCTTCTCTAACTCTATCATATCCTGTTATTACATAGGGTGGTATAAACCCTGACAGGTTCCTTTTGTAAAATTTCTCCCCAAGTTTAGATTCCTTCGCTTTGTCCTGAAAAAACCAATATATTTTTTTTTGTACTTTTTAGGTTATAATTCATTTTTTTTTGTTGATGTAGCTATATGATGGTTTGTTTTTTGTGGGACAATTTGGGTTTTTTAGTTAAACAATGTAATTTTTATTAATTTTATTTACATATAATTTATACATTAGCTTTTAATTCTTTTTTTTTCAAGGGTGGGTGCAATGAATAAAAACAAGAAATATTTTTTTCTACTTACTTTATTGCATAGAGTGTTACAATTTTGCTTTTACCAAATAAGTATTTTTACAATTAAAGGGGTTTTATCGTTACAAAGATCATGTCTCAGATTATGGGGAAGTAAAAATAAGCACTTTTTTGCCCCCAATTGGGAGACCTGAATTTTGGTTCCGCTTATAGCGTTATCACTAGAGACTTGCCGCGGGGAAAAGCGGATTTCTCGTGGCTGGGAGCATTAACATTCAAAAGATGAATGGTTCCCCCGGCTTCTCTATTGTTCCAGATTTGTTCGTGTTCTTTTGCCAAGGGACAATTTTTTGCTTCTGATAAATGCCTAAGGCGATTCGTCTGGGCCGGAACTCACCCAAGAGTAGCAAAATCTGTACTAAATAGAACAAAAGACGAGGGCGGCCTGGCTCTCCCAGACTTGAAAGCATACTACTCCGCCACACTGGCAACCCGCTTTCTGGTTGGCAGACGTGGGTCCCAAAAAACCCTGGTAAATAGGGGAAAACACTTTCATGGAGTTCCCTATCGGGGCTACCGTGGCTGGGGAAAAAAGCCCTTCCTAGGCTAGGACTGATAAATATGCCCTGGATCGTACAACAAACGCTCCAAGCGTGGAGAATATATGGCCCAGAAACTAAACTATTCACGGTTGATGGCCCTTTGACACCTATGTGGGGAATCCTGACATCCCATAGTGACAAGTTATTACCGCCCCGCACCCTTCCACTAAGCATCCCCTAACTTTTAAGGATGTCATGCAGGAAACCACTCTGAAACCATTGTCAGAGTTAAGAGCTTTGCTTCAACCCGAGGCTTGCACGTGGGGTTTTCTAAATCCAATACAATTTTCTATGTCATAACAGAGCTTCACTACGTTTACTAGGGGGCTTAACCCCTTTTGAAGCCTTCTTTACCGAGCAGACAGGACATACGCACCTCATCTCTCGTCTATATAATTGGATAATCAGAGAACAGAAAGCTGTGCCTCCTCGGTACAAGGCGAGTGGGGGAAAAAAAGCTAGGAAAGGGAAATTTCGATAGGGATTTGGAAATTTAAAAATGTATTCTATCTCATGATCCTAAAATCTTGTAAACTTTAAGGTTGAATTATAAGTTTCTATCTAGTGGTATAGGGTCCCGGAAATTTTGATAAAATGTTCCCCGAGGTCTCAGCGAATGTTTGGAGATGTAATGGGATGTTGGTTCGAGTACACATCTGGGGGAGTTGTCCCATCATCCAACCTTTTTGGATCAAATGATTAAAAATGTTCGCCTAGCCGGGGGGGGTAACTAAAAATGACCCGGCCCCCTTGCTCCTCTCAATGATACCTATGCCCTGGGGATTCTAAGGGAAGTGTTTTTTCTTTGTTGGTAGCGGGGCCCGGGGATTGATACCCGGCGTGGGGATCCCAAAAGATTCCGAAGTCTCTGTTGGTTTAAGGAGATCTTTGTGTTACAAAGAATGAAAAGATAGCGTGATCGAAATCAGACCCGAATAACTATTTAGAACCTGGGAAAAATGGATGGGTTTTGTGGATCTCCCCGATTATGCAAGCATTAATAGTGCGGTATTGTTTCATTATACCCTGATGTTGGGTCAAAAGGGGGCGTTCTGAACAGTGGACTGGTAGCCCCTTTTTCGGCCGACAAAAAAATGATGGAAAAAGATTTCCCCTCCCACACGCTTTTTTTTTGAAGAAAAAAACTAGTCTTTTTCGAATAAAAGGCCACAGATTTCTAACCCAAAAAGGGTTTTTTTGTTCGTTTTAAACCCTTAACCCCAAAGTTTCGGATCATATGGAAAGTTTATAAAAACTGATGATAAATACGAGTATAAATGGCGTTTAAGTATTTAAAGCTGCAAATTTTACCCCGATTTTACTAAAAACCTGGTTTTTTCAAGAATGGTGTTTATTGTACATCGCTGATGTTGTTTATATTGATAGTACACAAATGCGAAATTCAAAAAACCCCAAATGACTTACTTTGCTTCGAATTGTAAACTCCCCATTTTTTTTATTGTTAATAAAGCATTGAATTTGAAAAAAAAATAAGCACTTTTTTTATTTGGGTTGCATTACCTCAGTATTTGGTTTAGCAGATATGAGCTTTTCTTTTAAATTGTGTTCTTTCTACTGTTGCTGGTCGGACACGCCCCTGGACGGTTCCTGCCCCCTAGACACCCCCCCTGCACTGTGAGGGCTGGCTGACATGTCATTCAGCTGCTGGATACGCCCTAGACCGGAAACTCCCCGGCCTCGCCCCCTGTGCTGTGAATGGCTGCCTGCACACTCTGTGTTTACTCCCCTCTGAGCTGTTAAAATCGATAGTGAAACCAAGGCTGCTGGCTCTATATACATCTCCCAGCTCTAGGGTGAATGATCTGGGCAATTACTGCCTGTTGAAAGGGCTTTTGCCAAGAGGTTGATTCACCTCCTCCCAGGTCCAGTCCCTACGTTGCTACTTTGAAAGAGGGCGTTCTGTTCCTCAGATCGAATGCAAACCCCGCCTCCTTATGACATCATCATCTGTAGTGTATAACATAAGGATTCAACACCGTGTTTGTACAAGCTGTATGTGTAGTGTAGTGCTTAGCTGATCAGCTCTGCAAGAGAGAGGTTAGGAGTTCAAGCCCCATCAGTAGTTTTTTTTAATTTTCTTTTATAAATTGTACACATATGAAAAAGATATAAAAAATATTATGTGAAAGAATCTATAATTTTATTTATATACCACACAAAGCCCCCCTATATAGTGCTCATCTCACAGTCACACCAAGCACTTCCAACATATGTTTTACAATGCATATACTCTGGGGGATGAGACATGATATAGGGGAGCTATGTATGTGTATATATATATATATATATATATATATATATATATCATTATAGAGATTGACATATATATATTTAGGTCTCTCTATATATGTGTAGAATTTAGGGAGGGGGAATAATATGTGAGGGACTAGCACTGCAAACCCCTTCATTGTAAAACCAAGGCACTACCGCTGCACCACCCGCCCAAGTTAGTTATAGGTTGAGTAGGGTCTTCTCGCAAAGCTGATTGATACTCCCCCCATTTTTTTTCACTCACATGTCACTGACAGCAAGCAGAGATCTTTACTTGAAGCTGACATTTGTCCTTTTAGTTGAAATAAAAAATCTCTGCCTGTTGTCAGTACAATTTGGGTGAACAACACTAGAACAGAAGTAAAAGCTGCTGGCTTTCAGTGTAATTTGTGTGTAAACTAACAGATATAACAGGTGCTTGCTGTCAGTGAACGTTGAGTGATAGAGTTGACATCTTTACTTGGGTGATAGCTACTTTTTTTACACTTTTTTTTTTAATGACATGCATTTAGGAAAGTGCCTAACTTATGATTTCTAAGCATCCCACGTCGACATTACATGGTGGAAAAACCACTATAATTCACATATCACCTCATATAACACAGTATTATAGAGTCTCTTGTCTGTTAACAAGGGGAGAGAAGGATAGGAGGGCAGTTTGTGTTGCTCCATATAAAACAGTAACACAGACTGCAGCCTGGTAACTAAGGGGAAGGGGGGGGGGGGCGTGTGCATATCTCACATGTCTCATTTTGTGTGTATAACTGCATATTGCAAAAGCGGGAGCTTGTGGAGCCTGAAGGCTGCAGATAAGCATGGGAGGCTACAGAGCTGTTAATTCAAGACAACCTTCTGCCTCCCCTGCTTCATACAAAATGATGATGTCACAGTTCTTCAGTGAGGAGAGACACGCCTCCAGGGCGGAGATACACGCCTGCTGACAGGAGAGACACGCCCCTGGATTTCAAACTCACTCTCAGAGAATTAGCTGAAGAGCCCGAACAGTTCAAACGATAAAACTCCTTTAACTACTGAGAAAATATAGACCTATATTCCAGGGCAGCAAAGGGCATAAAGGAAGATAGCACAGGTATATGGGACCACTTAGCTCTTCTTTCTGACCATAATGGCTTATGGGAGGGCTACTTTTACCTGTCCAGAAAGGAGCCCTCATGAAGGAGCCTTGAGATGATTCCTCTTAGCCAATATAGAATACTAAGGTTTATATGCATACATTTAGCACCCTATGGATTATGGGCAGCATGTATGATGCCAATTTTTATGTGCATAACAATAGTATAGAATACACCTGATTTATGAACCTGCTCTACAGCAGGTCATAAATCAGGTGCATTCTAGCGCACAAATGTCAATTCTGGTTCAGGTAGAACACTTTGAAAATGGTTTACCTGTTCCAGCAATAATGCGGCTGGAATTGCAGTAACAAAGCTATAAATGTATAGCTTCATACGGTTCTACAGCACCCCACCTCCCGCACGTCCCCCTAAATCAGGCGCATTACAAAGTGCCGCGGGCGCACATTTTAAACTATCGCGAACGAGGCTGCGCTAGATGTCGGGCTGAAAGGACGCCAGACTTCTGCCGCAGCTCCGTTCATACATGTTGCCCTATCTGTTTTGCTGTTAAGTGGGTGCATTTTATGAATAGAGTTTCTTTACTAGACTTTTGGTTCAACACTCACTACTGTAAGTTGTTCACTTTGCTGATTTCTACATTCCTTCTGGGTTCTGTTGCTTTTTAATTACAGGAATAACGTAGTCTCAAGTATTAATTTTGTTGACAAAATCATGTCTGGGATTTCTGAGCGTCTGTAAAAACTAATTTTTTTACTCTCCTTAGATTATACTTTAAGTCTCTTTAAGATTTGTTTAAAATTTCATGAAAACCTGTTATCAAGGCTTTGATTACACTGTAGCAAAAGCCTTATTGTAAAAGTCTGTGTGTTGCTGTAGCTTAAACAGAAGCTTCCCTTTGGGTAACATGGCCCGTTAGTGGAACCTGGAATCAACTGCATGTTTTACGGGTATACTTCTAAGCAAGCTTGGATTGGCCCACAACGGAGTACAGAATGGGCCCCTAGGTATTGTGGGCCCCTGATACAGAGAAAAAGTGGCTTAAAGCAAAAGGCAGAATGCAAGAGTCATGTGCAGTGCATACAGTCTTGTACAGAAGTTGTAGGATGTAGGGCCCCAAGAATCAACTTCACTGGTGGGCCTCAGGCACCCCAGTTTAACACTGCCTCTAAGGTGTTTTTTTTTGGGGGGGGATCAGACTCTTTCATGGTAAGGAAAGTAATCCATGGATAAGCAGTGCATAAGATACTGGGACATGTAGTCATAAGCAAGGATTTTGTAGTAATTTTGATTACAAGCACATATAAATTATGGGTGCAGTATTTAAAAAAAAATAAGGCTTTATTTAATTCTGGTGCAATTTGCTCCAAAATAATGGCATAGATGCTTTATGTTACATTTATTATGTGTTTCAAACAGTTTCTAGACACTTTTGTGCCTCTTGATGGCCTCGGTAAAAGAGGCACGGCTTGGGTTGCAACGCCATTTGCTAAACTCTTAGCGCAGTTAGTAGCATGAAGTAACCCAACTAATAGAAGGTATAAAGTTAGACTAGACAGTTCTAACGTACAGCAGATTTATCAACCCGATGATAAATGTGGTGCATTGTAAAACTGTCTGGTCTAAGGGCACATGTATGAAAACTGTTTAGGTCTAAAACTCACTTTTTTGCCCATAGTAACCTATGGGCAAAAAAGTGAGTTTTAGACCTAAACAGTTTTCATACATGTGGCCCTAAGTTTACACCGTCTAAGAATTAGACAGTATTGATATAATTTGCCCCATTGTGTAATCTTTCAGAGTGTAAATTCTTCATGGTTGTTTCCCAAGGCATCTAGATTTTGGACTTTTGCCTCTTTTAATCATAATGCATTAAAAATTTACAAAATGTAAACATTTCATTATTTCCAACAGGTTCCATGTGTATTTGGAGAAAAATAAAGAAGAGGGCATGAAGAGAAATCAGTCCAATGGATATCCAGATCTGCTTGGAGCATCTAACGACCTCCCAGGTAAAGTTTTGACTGATTTGTACTTGTCACCATTCAAAGAGGAAGTATAGCCCGGATACATAGAACTGTTCTACAAGTGTTATTGTGGCCAAAGCAGCCAGTCAGACTGCTTACATTTTCAAAATCCATAGAAAAATTGATTTAGCATTTTACATATTTGCTATACTGAATCTATTGAGCCTAAACAATGTATCCAGAATAATGAGATGTACTTTGAAACTATTTGCCTAGATCTGTGACTGGGGTGATTTATCCATGCTTCCACTTTAGTTATTGTCTTACACCACATGATGTAGGACATTCACAAGCACACATTCATGATCCATATTACATAGATCCCAAATACCAAAGATACTCCATTAAAGGATCCATTTTTTATTTCTTCGGTTCAATAAGAGACTATTTTAGGAACATAGTACTTCCGTAGTTGTTCTTACCAGTTGCTGATAGTACTCAGCCTGTTCCCATTTTCCGTTACATCAGATTATGTTGGGGAGACACACATGTGAACCGGGAGTAAAACGCTCTATGTATTCCTTTGAGATACTCATTGTCAGTCCCAAAAGAATGCATAAAAACAATGACTTTCAGTTCACCTCAAAATCATGGTGTATTTCAGAGCTACAGAGTATAGATCACATGTCCCAACGTAAGACCTAAACTTTGGTGATAGATACTATCTACAGCAGCTGGTAAGAACAGTTACCTGTACTACTGTCTAAATGAAATAGTTTTCTATTAAAAGAAAATAGTGGCCTTTAATGGGGTCCTACATGCCGTCATGGTTACAAATGTATTCAGAATCTACTAAATGTTTTTAAAAAACTTTTAGCGCCAAATATAAATATATTAGACCATGATGTCCCTTTGGAAATATTCTTAAAGGGGTTTTGCCACAAAGTAAAGTTGACATGGGAAGTTTGAAAATGAAATAACAAACATTTTCACCATTCATCTTTATAAAAAAAACTCTGCACCGTTTTTGTTTTAGCTGCTCCTTTAGTGATCCATTGTTTACAGCTCGTCTCCAGGGGATACGACCAGGGCTGTGAGCTCCTCAGTCCTGGTCGCACATGCTCAGACATCACTTCTCTTCTCAGGTAGCTACTGAGTGTTCAAACCCCAGGTGCTGTCATTCTACTCCTGTCCTTTGGACTAGTTAGAAATGAGTCAAACAGTGCAAATAAAAAAGAAACCTCAATGAGGTTTATACATTGATAAAGAGGAAAAATAATCCACAGGTTAAGTTCCTGCAGGGATTTGAACCAATGACCCTTGTGCTGTAAAGCAAAAATGTTACCTCTGAGCTACAGTGTAGCTACTTACAATTCTATACATAAACAGAACGTTCTTTCACTAGAGAGAAAAGGCCTGGTGATTCTCTCTGGCCTGGTGATTCTGCTGGGTCACATGATATGCAATTCAAACAAATCACACACACCACCTTCTGAGCACAGAGAGCTGAAGAGGTGGATACAGGACGTATGAAATGAGATCGTGGCAAAACCCCATTAATCTTTGAATCAGATTTCACTCAAAACCAAACAGCCACAGTAAAGTGCACTGTACTACTCCACTACAATTACTCCATTATAATGCACAAGCTCATAGTGATCATGGAGTGGAAACATACTGTATATTGGGAAGTTATTTGTTTAAAACTGATGGTTTACAGCTAATTGCATTATAAACTAACTATTAAATAAAATCATTCTAGATCTTGACCATAGGAAAGATGAGTTGTTGATCATGAGTGAACTGAGTGAAGCTCAGGAGAATCTTAAACAACTGCAGGAAATATGGGAGACTTTCTACCACTCAGAAGATGGTAAATACAATTTCTACATTGACTTGGTAATATCGTATTACATAAGAAAGTGTTGTTTTGTTGGATAAAGGGATTTTCCAAACCTGCACCTATCTCCAGAACGGGCTTCTGTTCTAAAGGGAGAGAACAGCTGAATTCAATCTATATGACATTGATAGCCTATCCTATCGATACGCCATCAGTGTCTGTGATGGCAAAACCCTTTTACGTGAAAAAAGGATAGGTTGCACTCCAACGATTGAAAAAAAATTTAAATTTTTATTTTCATGCCGACTCCATGAGTTGCGGACACGTGCGATGGACCGCTAAAGATATACCTTATGAAAAACGAATAATAATTAAGAATGGAGGTTCTATTGAAAAAGATCTGATTTAGATCGAACGTCTGTTTGTTACTACAATCTTTGATAATACATGTTGATATGGATCACCACATATGAAGTCGGCTTTTTAATTGTTATTTGGAGTGATTAAAGTTTTGTAGAAAATAAAAATTTACATTTTTTTTCAATCGTTGGAGTGCAACCTATCCATTTTTCACGTGTATTCTCCTTTGGTGTGCACCCTTCAAGGACCGTGAGTGCCGAGGATATAATTTCTATGTTCTATGGCAAAAGCCTTTTAATCCAGTTTCCTTCCTTTCTCTTCTGGACTGCATAAAGAAGCGTTCCTTACAGAACGTTATGATCGATTAAACTCTGTTTATAAGTAACCTTTTTGTTCTTCTACATAGTTATCTAGTATTAATGTAAATGTGATTGTATGTGCTTTATCTCTATGTGTTAATAGAGGAGAACAGCAGCATTACGGTAGAGGAGACTCCTGAAGACTGCGTTAGCTCTAAGGAATGGCTAAAGGAGTTTGGCTTAAAAAAACAGAACTTGCTGTTTTATGATGCCCTTGCTGATTGTGCCTTTCGTCATAGTGATGGGGTAGTTGATATAAAAACCAAACCAGAGGATGAGTCCATACAGACAGATGCAGTAAGTACAACTGGAAAAGTTACTATACTGGAATCTCTTACTGTGTAACTGCCAGTTACACATTATAATCATAAAGCCCAATTCAAATGGCGAAAATCTGTGCCAAAATATACGTACAACCTGCTGAAAACTCTTGTTCGATAGGCCTCTGTGAAGTATGAATTATTTTTTTCTACTCATGAAAACAAAATCTGCAGAACAGAAAAAAAAGTGATGTGTTACTTATTGACACAGATTCCGTATCAGATGGACCAGATATAGATGACCCTGAGGAAGCTTTCACGCAGCGCAGTTTTGGTGCAGTTTTAACTCTGCTCCAATTAAACTGCCTTTATTACCAGCAAGCTTCTTTCAGTTGTCTAAATTGTTCAGAAAGTTGTTACAAGTAAGTAATCAATTGCTGTGTGTGAAGTCTTGTGGATTACAGATACACTAATTGATACTCACTTTCCAAACAGTTAAAGGGGTTGTCTCACTACATTGATTCATCTTACCTCAGTCCTATTTCTTGGTTTCCCTTTGAATTCAGGGGCGTGTTTACTAGCTTCCACTAGGCTGCAGTAGAAGCCAGGTCTGTAGCTATAGCAACCAGCGCTGTCAGCCTCTCAGGAGATATCAACCATGTCTGTAGCTAGAGTGACCTGAAGGGCTGAAACGAGAGGGGGTATCTCAGAATAGGTCCACTGTTAATGGACAAATATTACAAAGTGACTTGTTTTTGCAAGATCTTTAACATAAAAAGCAATCCTTGTAGTGAGACAATCCCTCTAAGACAAGTGAAAAAAGCTTGCTGGTAATAAAGGGAGTTTAATTGGAGCGCAGTTAAAACTGCACCAAAACTGCGCTGTGTGAAGGCACCCTTATTGAATTGGGCTAATCTATATCCTTGGTGAAATCTGCTGCATATAAAGTCAAAATTGGTAGCAGAGATCTGAAGGTAATGCCTTTACATTTCTGCTACGGATCCATGATGGATTTTTCTAACTGAGAAACAAAACCTAACAGTCCCTTTCTGCTTTGGAGCACACAGTCTAGTCTCACACACATACACACACACTTCCTTAAAAAGTCCAACAAAGTATTAGTGTTTTTTGGGCGCATAGTAGGAAATACATGTGACATATAAACTCTGTGTAGATATTGTCCTGTTCAGATTAAAATTCAAGATCCCAGTGCTGCCAGCTACTGCCTTACGATAAAATTATGTTACTGTTAATATAAGATATCTTAATTGACCCACACTTTGGTCATAAAGAAAGTGGCATTTCAACATTTCCTGAGTTAGAATCTGATTCTATACACACAGGAAATTTAAGAACCTGTTTTTTTCAACATTGTAGACATCATGCTTAGCCAGTTCTGTGTTTAAAAATTGAGAAATTAAATTACTGAACTGGCTTGCCTGAGTCTTCATTCATCTCCTTGTAATGTTTTCTGTGTGACTTTATACTTTTCTTGTGCCGTTTGTAGCCTCGTTTTTCTGCAACCAAGCATTTACTGCTTGTACGTGTTTCCATTTGCTTTTTAATACTCAATGACTCAGGATATCTTGCTGTGCTTTTTTTGTCTTCTTCCCTTCTAACTTCAGTCACAATTTATTGCCCTTGTTTCCTGTTTCATTCTGAAATTATTTGGAGGACGAAAAGTGGGTGACTTAAAAGTCTGCCTTGAAAAAGACCCTTTGCTCACCCCATCTCCTGGACTGGACATAGATCTGTTTCTTGTGTGTGCAGAGACATAGAACTACTGAGCTTCCTGTCATCAAACAGAAGATATAATGAAAGAGGTATACAGTGTACATATAATATATATATATATATATATATATATATATATATATATATATAATACACACAGTATGTATATCTTCTGTGACCTTCATGAGTTATACAGTGCATCAGCTGTTTAATGACAGGAAGCTCACGGAAGATGTAATGAAAGAGGTTTAGGCCATGTTCACACGGCTTAAAATGGGACGTATTTCAGGCCGTAATTACGCGCCGAAGTGCGCAAATTACGGGCTGAAAACGGCCCAGTCATTACGGTAATCCACAGTTCTCATAGAGAACTATGGATTACGTCTCCTCTCCCTGCTCGGCGAATATGCCGCGGGGGGAGATAATTGACATGTGAATTACTAGCGGCGTATACGCGCCGCTGGTAATGCAAGTCAATGGGCCGGCGAGGTGCCGGCCCCCCCACTCCCGCTCCCGCCCACACGGCTTAACTGCGGGATGTAATTACGTCCCGCAGTTAAGCCGTGTGAACATAGCCTTACAGTGTGCATATATGTATGTGTGTGTGCATAATAATATATATATATATATAATATATATATATATAATATATATACACACACTCACCGGCCACTTTATTAGGTACACCAGGCTAGTAACGGGTTGACCCCCTTTTGCCTTCAGAACTGCCTCAATTCTTCGTGGCATAGATTCCACAAGGTGTTGCAAACGATGCTCAATTAGTACCAAGGGGCCCAAAGAGTGCCAAGAAAATATTTCCCACACCATGACACCACCACCACCAGCCTGAACCGTTGATACAAGGCAGGCTGGATCCATGCTTTCAGGTTATTGACGCCAAATTCTTACCCTACCATCCGAATGTCGCAGCAGAAATCGAGACTCATCAGACCAGGCAACGTTTTTCCAATCTTCTACTGTCCAATTTCGATGAGCTTGGGCAAATTGGAGCCTCAGTTTCCTGTTCTTAGCTGAAAGAGTGGCACCCGGGTGTGGTCTTCTGCTGCTGTAGCCCATCTGCCTTAAAGTTCGCCGTACTGTGCGTTCAGAGATGCTCTTCTGCCTACCTTGGTTGTAACGGGTGGCTATTTGAGTCACTGTTGCCTTTCTATCAGCTCGAACCAGTCTGCCCATTCTCCTTTGACCTCTGGCATCAACAAGGCATTTCCGCCACAGGACTGCCGCTCACTGGTTTGTTTTTTCTTTTTCGGACCATTCTCTGTAAAACCCTAGAGATGGTTGTGCGTGAAAATCCCAGGAGATCAGCAGTTTCTGAAATACTCAGACCAGCCCTTCTGGCACCAACACCCATGCCACGTTCAAAGGCACTCAAATCACCTTTCTTCCCCATACTGATGCTCGGTTTGAACTGCAGGAGATTGTCTTGACCATGTCCACATGCCTAAATGCACTGAGTTGCCGCCATGTGATTGGCTGATTAGAAATTAAGTGTTAACGAGCAGTTGGACAGGTGTACCTAATAAAGTGGCTGGTGAGTGTATATGTATATATATATATATATATATATATATATATATATATAATCTTCCGTGAGCTTCATAAGTTATACAGTACATCAGCTGTTTGACGACAGGAAGCTCAATAGTTCTATGTCTCTCCACACACAAGAAGCAACTCTGTGTCCAGTCCAGGAGATGGCTATTTATATATGATTATTATTATTATTATTTACTGAATGACCCCTTCAGCTGCATCAACAGGATGCTGCATAGTTGTGAATGGGATTTTTTTAAGTTTGCTATTCACATTTTGGCAGATAATTATAGCCCAAAAATGCTGAAAATGCTACAAATATGTACTTGCATTTTGTGAGGCATGTTATTGGCCTCTTACACTTCTACTGCTAGGTATACTTGATATATAGATATGTCAGTGAATGTGCATATCACAATATACAAGTATCAAAATGTTCAACAATGATACTAAAGACATTGCCTGTCTTCTCTGTAACCTACAGGAAAACAATATGAAATTGATAAACGCCAAATACTGTGACCGTTTTGTCCATATGCTTTGGAAAGATGGCTCTGTGGTACATGTGCATATTTGTAAGGAAAAATACCGGTGGTATGAAGAGAAAATGAAGACTACGCTAGACAAAATTAAAAGAAGGTGATATGATTTTAGAGCAGTTGCTTAGGACTTTTTTAATTAAAAATAATACAAATGACTGATGTTCTGCTATTAGAAATGGGCATGTAAACATATTGTAAAGATGAATATTGTTAAATTAAAGGTGTGCTCCCGTATAGGAACTTCTGCATAACAGGTCGGCTCACAGCCAGCTATGAGTCAACCGTGTTACAGAATGAGAGGGGTGGTGCTTGCGGTCAACCTCCCTATTCATTTATATGGGAATTCTGAATATTCGAGCACACTCACTCAGCTATATCTGGAACTCCCATAGAAATGAATGGGAAGGATGGCCACAAGCGTCACCCTCCTCGTTCTGTAACACGGTTGGCTAGTAACTGGTTGTGGGCCGACCTGTTACGCAGATGTTCCTTCATGGGAGCATCCCTATAATGTTTACAACCAAAAGATTTGACTCTTATTTTGTAGCTTTGTCAATGCAAGTTGTTTATCACACATTTTTTAGGGTCAAATGGCTCCAGAATGGAAGTAGAGAGTTGTTTGGAACCATCCTCGAAGATCAAGTGTATATACTCATTGATACCTCACTTTCCATGCAGGACAAGCTGTTTTTAGTGAAAGAGAAAATAATGCAGCTTTTGCAGGTAAAAAAAACTGAAATATTTGTAATAAATTTATCTGCTCTGCTTATTTTATCTGATAAGAATTTATTTCTTAAAGTTATCATAAGGCACAAATTGATAACGTTGTTTAAAGGTCTGCATAACCTAGGTTATATGTTGGTCCACCTTTTTCTTGCCCAGTAATGCTTACTGAGTATACCTGAGATCACCATTGGTAACAGAAGGTAAATACAAGATGGAAGTCATACTGATATAAAAAATGATATTGTCTACTACACCAGTGTGATGCTGTACTGACATTCTGTCTAAACTAGTTATTTTATCACATTCAGCCAGGTCTAGGTAACAGGTCAGATGCATATACAGAAACACCTAAATAAATGGCTTTTACAGAGCTATATCTGTTCTCACATTTTTAAACTTTTTTTTTTTCCAAAACCGAAAACAGGCCATAGGCAAATAAAAAGTACATACAACAATAGATATACCAATCAGCCACAACATTACAACAACTGACTAGTGACGTGACTAATAGTCTTATGACAATGACACTAGCAGGGAGTAGTATTAGGCAGTAACTGAACAGTCAGTTCTTGAAGATAATGTGATAAAAAAAGAAAAAAATAGCAAGTGTATGGACTTTAGCAACTTTGACAAGGGCCAGATGACAAGGCGAGACCATCTCCAAAACTTTATTTTACATGCACCACCTACCTAAACATTGTTACAGGCCAAATATACACTGTCATGAGACCCATATTTAATTATCGCACTGGCCTCTTTTATCAGGATTATGTGCCCTGCAAAAATTGTTCAGGAATGGTTTGAGGAACATGACAAATAGATCAAAGTATTGACCTGGTCTAAAATTCTGTAGATCTCAATCTAATCAGGCATTTTTGGATGTGTTGAAAAGAATAATCTGATCCATGGAGAAACCACCTCACAATTTTCAGGGCTTAAAAGATCTGCTGTTTTCATACCACACGTAATAGTGCCAGACCCCACAGGACATCCTTGGAGGACCTGTGGAGTCTATGCCTCATCCGGTCAGAGCTGTTTTGTTGTAAGGATTGAGCTTACCCAATATTAGGCAGGTAGATTTAATGATGTGGCTGTTTTTGTATAAGACTTTATCGTATTGTGAGTATTCTCTTTAGCATTGATTTCCGTCAAAGGTAAATTGCTTTTTTCAACGGACAAACATTTCACTTGTAGTGTGGAATGGATACATCTTTCATTTTCAGCCAGTTACTTAAATATGCCTCTTATAACCTAGCATGATAGGAGACTTCTATTTAGTAACCAGTTTTTGACTATATTAACATTTATCTCTACAGGAGCAACTGAAACACAAGAGAATGTTCAATTTTGTAAAGTTCGACTCTAAAGTTGAGGCATGGAAACCAAAGCTAGCAGAGGTTAATGAAGAAAACATAAAAGAAGCATGGTGCTGGATTAAGGAAATTCAGGTAACGAATTTAGCATTTCAACATAGCATTTCAGGACAATAGGAACACCCTACATTATATATGACATTTTTTATATATCTGTAATGTTTCTGAGATTCATTTCTCAAAATGGCTGCTAATTTGGGATGAGCGATACTGTCGACAAAAGTTGAAATCGGCACGGCTTTTACGTTTATCGGTGTTTCGCGATGATGCGATAGTTTACTTGAGTATCATAACGACAATCGTTATTACGTTTACAATCGCATCTTTTTCAGCGCTTTCTGTAATTTTGGCGGCCAGCCGATCGGCTAAGAGCATAGAGCAGGGTGAGTTGGGTGTACGACGTTATGATTGGGCGGTGTATGTATCTCATTGGCTGCAAAAATCACATGACCTCGTTTTATGTATGTGACTCCATTTCCTGTTCAGCCTCATTTCTCACTGATCTCACTACAGAGCAACACGTCTGATTGCCTGTCCCAATAGCTGTTGTCATAGCTCAGAGAGGCAGTCTTCTTTTATACAGAAAACCATCCTTGTAGTTTTGAAGCTTAGGATATAGTTAGATTTGAGAATTTAAGTTCTGATTTATTTAGAGAGAGACTTGTAGGGAAATCTAGTGCTGTGTGCAGCTGAGGTGTGTGGGGGTGGATACGGGGGAGTTGGAAAGGAGGGTGTATATTGTGCAGCCTCTCCTGTCCTGAACTCACATGGAAATAGCAATTTCTTTTTAACACTTTGTGGCCAGCAGAACCTCCCATCTGAGGTGAAATTGTCCCTTTTGTTTTTTTGCATTTCTATTGGTGTCTGTGGGTCCCAGTTTTTGCCAATAGCCCACTTTTACACAAATTGGGTTACAGATATTTTATAGTAACTGCAGCCTGTTGTCAGTGGTGCCAAAACCGCCATATGTAATCCATATAACTTTTAAATAATTCTATTGCACTCATTGCGTCTCAGTTTGGCGCAAATAGCGCACCTGTCCACAGATTTGGTTACAGATATTTTATAGTAACTAGCGTTTGTTGTCAGTGGTGCCAGAACCGTCATATGTAATCCATATAACTTTTTAATACTTCTATTTCACTCAATGCGTCTCAGTTTGGCGCTAATTGTGCACTTGTACGATAGTTGTAAATCTCAGGGACTGAAGGAAGAACACTGTTGATTTGATGTTACGGTTCTTCCACCAGACCGCATTTCACAGATATTTGATAGAAACAATTCTGTTTCTAATCCTAGTTGGCTGTTGGAAATTAGAGGGATTTAATAATACCTGTGATTTGCCATCTTTGCAGTACAGTTTCTCAATAAGAGACTGTGAAAAACTCTCCATACCTTTTAGGCCTCGTTCACACGGCTTATTTCGGAACGGATTTGCCGCCGTATTTACGATGGTAAATCCATTCCAAAAGCAGTTTGAAATAAGTGGCAGGCCATTTAACATTGGTTTTAATGGGAAATATGTGTCGTCATTCAGACGACACATATTTCCGTGCCGTATTGCCGCCCCGAATTTGCGGCCGCAAAACGGCCAGAAAAACAATTAGCCTGTCAATTATTGTGCTGGATTTCACGACAGATTCACCCCATATAATGAATGGGGATTGTAAATCCGTCGCGAAACACGTGTTACACTTAGTGACACTTATTTCAAACTGATTTGCAACTGATTTCGTATTTACGATCGGAAATCCTACGTAAATGAGTTCTGAAATAAGCCGTGTGAACATAGCCTTAAGGTTTTATCTTTCTGAACATGGAGCGAACTGCAAGTGGTAAGCGAACATATGTGACGAGATGTTGGTCCCTCATCATTACTGCTAATGAATTTTCATTGAAAGTTCCACCCCTGTGCAGCCCTCCTAGAACATGTAGTTTAGCAACCCCTATATATGCCAACAAGTGATTGGTCTATCCAACTGCATTTCCTTAACAAACCCACTGAATGGGCTTGTAATTGAGTTGGACACTTTTATATGTAACCCATTCTTAGTCCTGTAGCTAACTACTTCCAGTAAGGCAATGAAATAGAAGCCGTCATTGCATCATATATAGGAGGAGATAAAAGCACTTCCATCATTAATAATGGAGAGGGATAGTTACACTTATAGTAGTCAAACTCTGTTTCAGACTTCTCTCCCAACAGAACAAAGGATAACACATGTTGAATTTAGTTTCACTTGACATCTGCTGATGGGGCAAAGTCAGCCACATGCACATTAAATTATTGGCAAAATCTTGCGACATGCCTGTAATTTGTATAAGCAGTTTTAGAGCAATTTGATTTAAATTTGGCTATAATCACTATGGGTCTTTCGCTTTGCCTTCCTTTGAATCACATACTATAGCTTTCTCTGACAAAGAATAAAAGATTGATTATATAATACCGGCAAGTGTGTGGGCAAAACAACACAACCAAAGTAGTTTTAAACAGAGTTTATCGAACTTGTGTGAGGAAATTAAAGGAAATGGGTTGACTGGACATCATCTCTTCTATCGTTCTGCCCTTTGACACGTTCTTCAGTGGAGCGCCTCTGGGACAGGAACCTTCCTCTCCATCCACGCATTATCTCTTCGGACTCCACATGCTCATGGAACTGGGAAACACTGGCATTCTGCAAACTGAGCAATTTTTCCAATTTTTCTTGGTAACAAAGGACCTAACCAATCTCACAACCTCTCTCTTCTCTCTCTCTGATTTAACACCTTCTTCCCCTCTGCAGTTTCCTGGACTTTTCTCTTTTTTTTCCCCCCTCCCCAGTGTTCTGTTGACTGGTAGTTGTAAGGCTGGAGACAATAGTTCACCTTTCTATGTCAATTGTTGAAGGGGTGTTCCAGTTTTTAAAATTTACATTAAATGGTGTTGGGGTGGAGGGAAATAGAAAATAATGGGAATAATTATCTCCCTTTCCCCGCTATACAGTCACATTACTCAAAAATTCATGTAAAAAATCAAGGTAATCTCTATACATTACCAACGCTATGGAGTACAAAAGATATGCAAACTGGGACCAAGAACTGCCTTGACGCGCGTTTCGCTGTCCAGCTTTTTCAAGAGCCTATTGACTTGGGAATTATTGGCTAAACTAAGTGTTACGAGTTATTAATTGTACTGTGCAACTGTGTCAGGTTAATGTGTTTAACAGGTCTTAAAGATAACCTGTCAACTGGTTAATGCTGCCTGAACCTCAGCAGCATTAAAATAGTCAAAGGCCACCTCATTGCAGTAAGATGTGCTTTACTCTAAAATACTGAGCCTTGGTACAAGTTGACAAGTCCAACGTGTGGTCTAACCAACCTAGCTCTGCTTAATTGACAGGTTGCTCCCTTCTGCACAAACAGGGGAGAGACCTGTCCATTTAGCTGAGCTGTTCAAAGAAAAGCCACACATCAGAATCATTAGGTAGTGCAGTTTGCAGACCTCTCTCCGCTTTGTCAGACCATGGTGATGTCACTCCCTGATAAGTGTTATCTCCAGCACATGAGCTTGTTTACATTTCTTACTGAGGAACTTTAACCCTTTAAAGCTCGGTAGCCTTAAGCACTACAGTTTATAAACCTCCTGCGATCATGTCACTGTACCTTCCTGCACAAAAAACGCATAAAAAAAACCGCATCAAAAACGCACCGTGTGAAAGCACCCTAATGGATAATTTTCAGCAGCTGTGTAAAATAAAAACTAAGGGTGCTTTCACACACTGCAATTTTGGTGCAGTTGTATCTTTTATCAGTTTGATTACTCACTTTCCAAACAGTTCAAATAAGTGAAAAAAAACTTACTGGTAATAAAGGCAGTTTAATTGGAGCGCAGTTAAAACTGCACCAAAATTTAGGGCACTTACACTTTTACGTTTTACATTTTTGGTGCGTTGTATTTTTGCAGACATGCTCTGCATTAATTGCTGTGCATTCCTGCAAAAAAAAAATAGGTACCAAGAATGCACTGTGTCAAAGCGCCCTCAGTCTGTTGTGTCAGCATAAAGACGAAAGATGATTAGATGGTTATAATTCGCTGTCAATGTGATTGATAAAACACTTTGCTCACTCACCGATATCTGACCATTCATACAACCACAACATTAAAGGGGTTTTGCCACGATCTAAAGTTGACGTGGGATCCTCCAATATGGGTATTTAATCACTTTTCTAAATATATGTCATTAAAATAAGTGAAGCCTATGAGAGTTACAGCCTGACTTACATGTCCTTAGTTTCCTGACAGTTTACATTAGACATGACCAGGAGCTGATCTGGCCTTGCATTGTTTGCACTTCTTATCTGATGGCAGAGAACATGAATGAGCTTTGAAGGGACTGGGGAGAAAAGATCCTGTGTCTTTTATATAGAGAATCCACTGGTTGTAATGTAATTATCTGAGTAAACATGCAGACACTCCCTGCTCAGCCCTCCTCTACCCCCCGCAGCAGTTCATGAACAAATAAAAGACGCTGCCTGCTCAGAGCTTATCTTCTCTCCTGAGCAGATAAGAGGGAGAAACTTGTGCACAATAGTTAACCCCTGTGTATTAGCCAAATAACATGTTTGCTCAAGTACAGAGACTGAATATCAGGAACGTGCATGGGAGATGAAGTGATGACATCACAGAGGAGATACTTGTTTTTTTAAACACAGAAACACAATGCCCCTTTTTCAAGCCTCAAGAGGGGAGTATCAGTCTGTTAGGTGAGGAAATCACTTCTTGGCAAAACCCCTTTTAAAGAGCTATGGGTATTACACCAGTGCACTAAGACTTATGATTAATTCTCAAGGCTTTTTTTTATCATAGTAGAAAATGGTATAAAATACAGTTTCAAGATCTGCATGTAATAATGAATTTTTTTTTATACTGTGTGATTGTCTGCTCTTTTTGCAACACATATATACATATTTGTATATATATAGCTATGTATATACCTATAGATATATTTATATATCAGTAGATGTACATACACACACTTAGGGTGACAGGTATGATCTAGGCATATAGAGGCCAGTTCTAAATAGCTTTAAAGCAGAGTAGAATGTGCCAGCATGTATGAACCTGTTCTACTGCGGGTCATACATCCAGGCGCATTGAAGCTCCACTACAACAACTCAGGCTAAGGTAGACCACTTACAGTATAACTTGGTCTGACAGTTCTAACTGTTAAGCACCCAGTTTTGCCGTTTCCAGTCATAAATGTGTAGAATCATACGGTTGTGGTGCAACATGCCCCCAGAATGACCCCACTTCTTGGAAACATCAGACAGTGGTGTGGACGCCGCAAAATACGCCTAATTTTGGAGTACGCCTGTTCATACATCTAGATCTAAACCTTACCTGTTTTAGGTCCATCAAGATTACCAAAATTATTTAGATTTGCCAAATGCCAATTTTTAAGGCATTTTTATTACTTTCTGCAAAGTCAAAAGTTAATATACATTTCATTAGTATTTGGTAGCATTGCCCTTAAACTGTATGACTTGGGCCAAATGTTTTGGCTCCTTCCACAAGCTTCTCAAAATATTTTTTTAGGAATTTTGGTTCATTCCTCCTGACAGAACTGGTGTAACTGAGCCATGTTTGTAGGTTGTCGTGCTCGCACCTGCCTTTCAGCTTTGCCCATAAATTTTCAATAGGATTGAGATCAGGGCTTTGTGATGGCCACTCCAAAACATTGACTTGGTTATCCTTAAGCCACTTTGTAACCAGTTTGGCAGTATGCTTCAGGTCATTGTCCATTTGGAAGACCCATTTCCACCCAAGCTTCAACTTACCGGCTGATGTCTTGAGATGTTACTCCAGTATTGCCACATAATCTTCTTTCCTCATGATGCCATCTATTTTGTGATGTGCACAGTCCCTTCTACAGCAAAACAACCGCACAAGATGATGCTGCCACCCCCGTGTTTCACAGTTGGGATGGTGTTCTTAGGCTTCCAAGATTCTCCCTTTTATCTCCAAACGTAACAATAGTCATTATGACCAAACAGTTCAATTTTCGATTCATCAGACCACAGGACATGTCTCCAAAAATGTAGGTCTTTGTTTCTGTGTGCATTTGCAAACATTAATTGGGCTTTTGTATGTTTATTTTGGAGTAATGGCTTCTTCCTGGCAGTGTGGCCTTTCAGCACATGTTGATACAGTACTTATTTCGGTGTGTATAATGACACAATTTTGCCAGATTCCACCAGCATCTTCACAAGGTCTTTTGCTTTTGTTCTTGGGTTGATATGCACATGTCGGACCAAAGCACATTCATGTCTGAGACACAGAACCCGTCTCTTTCCTTAGTACGATGGATGGCCATCTTGTTTGTACTTGCATATAATTGTTTGTACAGATGAACGAGGCACCTTCAGCTATCTGGAAATTGCACCCAAGGATGAGCCAGACTTGTGCAAGTCCAAAATCCTCCTCTTGATATCTTTGACAATTTCTTTAGACTTTCCCATGACTTTCCCATAATGTTACACACAGAAGCATTGTGTTTCTGGTGTGCATTAAAAAGACATCCACAGTTGTGTCTCTAACTCGGATGTTGCCAATAAACCAGAAGTTTCCAAAGACATGACATCATCATATGGGCTGTCCCAAATTGTTTGAAGGCATAGTAATCCTAGCGTAAAACTTTTGACTTTGCAGAAAGTAATAAAAATGCCTCTCTCTCTCATTATTCTGGCATTTGGCAAATATAAATAATATTGGTATCCCTAATTGACCTAAAACGGGTAAGGTTTATTCTGATTTCATGTCATATAGTGAGAAAAACATGCATATGTGTCTTTTTATATAGCATATGTAAACTTCTGTTTTCCACTGTACACATGTCGCCCTTAGGGTATATAAGGATCTTCACATTATGTAATTACAACCTTAGATGACCAACAACACACAGCAGATTCTACAGTGCCATCATTCGTTTAACGACAATGAAGCCAACATAGAAAAGCTATGTATAAAACATTAAGTACTCCTCATTAATCAGTAGCTTTTAGAACCACCTTAGCAGCAATTACTTAAAAGAAATCGTTTGTAATTAGTTATATTAGTCGCTCATGTAGTGTCTCAAGGAATTTTGGTCCACTCCTCTTTACATTGTTGGCTCAGCTGATTGAGGTTTGTGAACATTCGTTTATGCACAACTTTCTCACGGACCCATCACAGCATCTCAATTGGGTTGAGAACTGGGCTGTGACTGGGCATTTACAACATCTTATTTGTTTCTTTTTAAGCCATTCTATTGTAGATTTGCTGGTGCCCTTGTTACGTTGTCATGTGGCTGCAAAAGTGCATACACCCATAGACTTTGTTCACAATAAACTAGTATGTTCTACATTATTTTTCAAGGAAGGGGTTGTCTGGTTCCTATGCCAAGCAGCCAAGTAGCTAGTGGAAACCTATGCTCATCTTCTTCGGTCTTCTGTTTACTGTCATCTTCTTCTGGACGGTAATGTCAGTTCACATCTGAACTGTGATGTAATTGAGTGTCACATTACCAACAGTGCAAAAAACAAAAAAATAGGAACAGCACTAATGTCCACACAGACCTAATGAGGTCTTCTATAAATGCAAAATCCGTCCAATGAGTGAGCAAGCTTTGTACTCACCACTAGGCAATCCAAAATAAAAAATATCCGGACGACAGCATAAAAGCAGGGATGGATTTATTCCATAGTGAGTACAAAAACACCAGTGCAACGTTTCAGACCATCAAAGCGTGGCCTTTCTCAAGCAGCGTTACTAACCGTGAAATTCCCTTCCAGAAGAAGAATATAACCAAAAGACTCAGTGCTGGAACGGAGGAACCGGATAGCCATTTTAAGATTGAAAAAGCGTGACACTGATTTGTTAATTTTTTGTTCAAAGGTTGGCAGTTCAACAAATACCTTAAAGGCTCTCCAGGTTGCCCTCGCAGATGGTAATACCCAGGCAGTTTACCTACTTACTGATGGAAGACCTGATCAGGTACTAGTAAATCAGCTAAACGTAATATTAGGAATAATAAAAAAACAAGCAGACTAGTTATGTGTCACAGACAGGCCAGCAGACAGATCATAGGTTTCAGATTCAGTCTTCACCCTAAAACCCCCTCAAGATTATGGGGACTTTCTGATAGGAAATCTTTGTACTATGTCCCTAGTAGTGTCCATTAGAAACAGCTTAATTGTTAGCAGTCTGGAATTCCTTAGTACATGGCATGAAACCCTTTATACTATCAAATGTTATAAATCCAACTACTTTTAGAGAACTAGCACTTGTACAAGATCACTTACTAATACTGCTTGTATCTCTGTAAGACTGATAGAACATGGATAATTATTTTATCTGCAATTTTCTAGCAATTGTTCCTATTGTAAGCTATACATTGTGCCTGGAATTAGTCACACTTTAAGATTTTATAAGAAAACATTTTTAGATGCTATGTAGAACACTTAAGGCCGTCACACATGGTGTAATTGTAAAATAAATTACAAGTAGATGTTTTTCTGCTTAGTGAGAAAAAATGTCATGTACCAACATTGTAAGGCTGGCATTACATGGGAGAGTCTCCTGGTCTAATACAAAAATTACATGCATTACCAAAATAAAGGGGATACATTTGTCTGTGTGCAGGGGCATAACTAGAGAAGCCTGGGCCCCATGGCAAACTTTTGGAAGGGGCCCCTCGCTCGACCACGAACATTTACCAGTGCCCATTAATAACATTAATAATAAAGTCATACAGTTACTAGATAATACAAAAAGAAAATACCTCAACATACATATCACCATCATACTGCTACCAAACAAATCACACTACACAAAGGCAACATAACCATTAACACTACTACATAAAGAACTGATTATACCACCAGAACACGACCACAAATTACCAGTAGTGACTGAATAATATCCCTATACTTTAAGGGTATGTTCACATGGCGTATTGCAGTCGTATTTTGGTGTGTACTGTGCATGCCACTATATACCTGCAGTACGCCTGCTGCTTCAGAAGATGCGCTGGCCAGCGCGTACTTCTGGAGCTCGCCCACTGACATGTCAGGTAATCGGCAGGTAATCTCATAGCTCTCAATGAGAGCTATGAATTACCGTATTTCTGGGGTGTACTTCAGGCATATTGCAACACAATTACGCACCAAATTACACCACTGAAATATGCCATGTGGACAGGGCCGTTCCTAGGGCGCTCCCGGGACCTGGCCGCTGCAGGGATCCTGGAAAGGTAAGTAAGTTTTTTTTATGTTATTATCCTTAGCTACAGGGGGAAAAACTGGCTACCGGGGGGAAACTGGCTACAGGGGGGAAAACTGGCTACAGGGGGGAAAACTGGCTACAGGGGGCAACTGGCTACAGAGGCAACTAGCAAGGCTATAGGGCAACTAGAAGGGCTACAGGGGCCAACTGGCTACAGGGCAACTATCATGGCTACGGGGCAACTAGAAGGGCTACAGGGGGCAACTGGCTACAGGGGGCAACTGGCTACAGGGGCAACTAGCAGGGCTACAGGGACAACTGGCTACAGGGGCAAATAGCAGAGTTACAGGGGCAATTAGCATGGCTACAGGGGCAACTGACTATGGGGCAACTATCATGGCTACAGGGGCAACTGGCTACAGGAGCAACTATCATGGCTACAGGGGCAACTATCATGGCTGCTGGGGTTACTATGTGGTTACATGGGGTATTACATGGCCACCTGGACAACCATCTGGCTACCTGGGCAACCATCTGGCTACAGGGGCAACTATCATTGCTGCTGGGGCTACTGTCTGGTTACCGGGGGGTATTACATGGCTACAGGGGCAACTATCTGGTGAAGCATTGTGGTGCACTATTTTACAGGGGGGGGGGGGCAACATTTCTTCACTTCGCCCTGAGAGCAATTTAGCCTAGGAACGGCCCTCCATGTGATGTGGACATACCCTTACTGAATAAAGATCAGTATAAAAAGACCAACATTACTGCCACATAATAGTAGATACCAGTATACACAGGCTCTGCAGACCGTATATTACCTCCATACAGTGTCCATATAGTGGTAGACATCAGTGTACACAGGCTCTGCAGACTGTAGATTACCTCCACACAATGACCATATAGTGGTATATACCAGTGTACACAGGCTCTGCAGATGATATATTACCTCCATACATTGTCCACATAGTGGTAGATACCAGTTTACATAGGCTCTGCAGCCATATAAGTGATTACAGTGCAGTTACATCTTGTGACGTTTCTCTGAAGAGTTGTTGACTTTCCCTTTTCCTCTCCAACTGGTCCAGACCGCCATGATGTCTTTTCCCGGCCCTTACTTGTCCCTGCAGATTTGGACACAAATATCTTAGAATCCTCACTTTAACAGCACCTCCCTCACTGTCCCCTACCTCTGTACAAACTTCTCATGGGTGGGAGAGTGGGTCCAGGCCATAGCTTAGGGGCACATTCTCATAGAGGGTTAGGGAGTAACAGAGGACTAACCCCTTGGAGATTGTTCTACAGCTATATTCTGTACCCCTCATATTTATATTACCCGGTAGGTGGGCCCCTGTTAGGTTGGCAGGTCCTAGGTAGATAGATAGATTCCCAATTAGGTAGATAGGCTACAGGTAGGTAGATAGGAAGATTGGCCCTAGGTAGGCAGTAGTTAGACCCCAGTTAGATAGCTAGTCCTCAGGTAGCTAGGCTGTAGATGGGCCCCAGATAGCTAGGTAGACTGAAGCTAGGCCCTCGGTAGGTAGGTAGGCTGTAGGTGGATCCCACATGGTAGGTAGGATGTAGGTGGGCCACAGGTAGCTACGTAGGTAGGCTGAAGATGGGTCCCAGATATCTAGGTAGGTAGGTGGACCGTAAGGTAAATAAGTAGATAGACTGTAGGTGGGCCCCAAGTAGATAGCTAGGCTATAGGAAGGCCCCAAGTAGGTGGGTAGGCTACAGGTGGGCCCCACATAGGTAGGTAGGCTATAGGAAGGCCCCCATGTAGGTAGGTAAGCTATAGGTGGGCCCCGCATAGGTAGGTTATAGGTGGGCACCCGGCACATAGTTAGGCTGTGGGTGGGACCCTAGGAGGTAGGTAGGCTATAGGTTTACCTCTGGTAGGTAGGCTATAGGTGGGCACTTGGTAGATAGGTAGACTTTAGGTGGACCCCTGCTAGGTAGGTAAGTATGTAGGAAGGCCGGGCCCCATTAGTAAAAACGAAAAAAATAATGAGCTCAACTGTCTCTTGCTCCCTCCTCCCCAATGAGCGCAGGTCAGGTTCTCCCTGTGAAGTCTGGCACGGATGGTGTAATGATATGTCATTGCACCACCCACGTCCTCACTAGGGGCCGACATTTGGTAGGCTTAAGACCTAAGGTATTAGGCTTACCAAGAAGATTGGCAGAGCAGAGTGCCAGAAGCTCCCTACTCTGCTAAGGCCGCACAGTCACTGCCTCTGAACGACCGGGAAAGAAGGCCAAGACGTTCTGAAGCAGGATGGATGCTACGGCATTAGTTCCGCCCCGTCTGTGTGTATATCTAGTTCAACCCTATTGTAGTGCACTCATGAGAGTGGGGCAATGTATGATAAAACTGGCAGAATCTGTAGCATCCTTTCTTTTCCATGATCAGTGATTATTTCAGTAGTAGGATGTGCATGACACTTTTATTGCAATATTCTAAGAGAACTGAATAGACAAATGGTTGTTTATGATGAAATATTAATTGGGAAGTCCTTAGCATAATATAAAAAAAGAAAAAAAAAAAACCTTTCCAAACAAAAAATGCAGAAATAAAGGTCATACTGTATATATTCACCACAATACTTCTATTTAGTCTAACAAGAAAATGTCCCAGAGCCAATACACGAAACAATACACTAATCAGTATCATAAAAAAAGATTTTATTAATCAATAATTAAAAAAACATGACGCAGCAGATACCTACTAAATGTGCCCCTTTGTGTGTAATTACCACAGGTTTTGGCTTTCTAACACTGGCATGGATTGAATTTTTTAACCAGAAATAACAAATGTTTAATCTTTTACAGCCTAGTGACCTAATTCTCGAGCAAGTCGATATCCTAAATCAAATACCTATACACACAATTTCATTTAATTGTGATGACACTGAAGCAAACAGCTTTTTATATGAACTTTCCAGTAAAACTTGTGGCCGCTTTCACACGTACAGTAGTTATTTTAAGGATTCTGATGCTCCTCAACCTTTTGTGGTAAGTTTCCACTTCCATATAAAACTCACAACTGAGGATTTTCTTAAAGGGGTATTCCTATATCTTAGGATAATAGAATAATGCATGGATATGCCATCACTTTTTTTGAATAGTGGGGGTCCATCCTGTGAAACCCCCAATTATCCTGAGAAAGAAGGGGCTACAGCATTGATTCAGTGATGCACCTCTTTTTGAGATGAAAATGCTTATTTCATGTAATGTTTTCTGTTAATAATATAAATGTTATGCATTCCTTATTATAATATTTTATGGCTGAAGTAAGTTATCCAAGAATAAATTGACTGTTGCTTTGCAGTTGAAACACTTAGATACAGGACCTCACCCAGTTTCTTGCACAGTTGGTCACCTGAAGCACCCCTGTTCATAAAAAAACTTTCAGTCTCAGAAGGGATGTGCTTTTGCAGGATCTGTCAGTGTCAGAGTGAAATCTGCAATAAATGTATGACAAAATCTGTACCAATTAGTGTGTTGTTTTTTTTTGTCTGAGTATTTTTTTCCGCGTGTCCACTGTGGAGAATCTAAATGAATGTAGCCCAGAGGGGGTTTTCAGGTAATCACAATTTTCTACCTATTCTTTGGATAGGGAAAAAGAACTGTAAAACCTGAATTACGTTAGGGTTGTTTAAACAGTTGTCTGCTTTGGACAGTCCCTACTCGTTAGAAGGATCCCTTGAAAATAAACTGACAAAACAGCCCTCTACTGTAATTTGTGGGAAAATCTGGCAGTAAGTGTACAATTCATTTTCAGCCCCACGACAGGAAAAAAATTGGCATTACAAATCAGTGGGCTGTCTTCGCTAATGCAGGACAGGTGTTTCTCTGCAAGAGATATTATTTGTTATCACTCGCCAAAATGTAAAGAAGCCCTCTCTATAAACTTGGAATTTCACAATAGGGTTTATGAAAATGGGGTGTTAAGTTGTTAACTTAGCAGTCTGACAACGCAGTGCTTTCGTTGCAGTCTAACTTCCAGTCTGACATCACTTCTAGTTATTTCACCATAGACCCAGTGTTATATTAACTGAAAGTGTCATCAGACATCATGCTCAATGTCACGTATGGTTACTTCAGCATAGAATAAACGTTATGGTAACTGGAAATTATGTTACATAGGGTGATGGAGCAGGTTAGACCACAACAGGAGTGATGCTTTGCCGGAACAGTGAGTTAACCCCCTAGAACCTATTAACTCTAACCCTAACTTAATGTTATAGTTACAGTTACAGCTCTGGTTAGAGAAAAAATTCAGGTTTGGTGTGTACAAAACCCAAGTTTTCAATAAGTTCAGTTGAACCCGTGTCAAGCCAAAAGGGACACCACTCAAACAACACTAATAAGAACAAGGGTTGACTTTGAGCAAAGGAGTTTACATGGAGTGACTGTTGAATATTCCTACCCATTCAAACTCTATGGGAGCACAAAAGATAGCCTATCACTGCTCCATTCAAAATGAGTGACTTGGTTGCCCCATTCTTGTGATCAATAGGGTTCTAGTGGTTGGACTAGCAATCAGACATAATTTACCTGGTGGATAGATAAGTCGTGATTGTGGGAAAATCACATTAATTGATCAGCGAAAAATGTAAGTTGAAGCTAGAGTGCAAATCTTAATAAAGTTAAGGAGGGTTGCAGTTTAATATAGCTTTTCCAGAACCAAAATTTCTTACTATGCATTACTTGTCCGGTTTTAATTTTTTTTTGGAGGCAACTTGCAAAAGAATAAAATCACACTGTTATGTTTTTTGTCATTTAACACTATCTTCTTATTTGCAGAGTGAAGACATACAGTTGCTTTTAAATGAGATTGAAGAGGGAGAATCTACTCTGGAAAAAGTAAAAAAACTTCACACAGAATGTTTGATGTTAGATTGGTACCATAATGGAGACACTGGTCTTTCTCAAAGGTAATAGTCCTTTCAATTACTGAACTGCAATGTCTGCAGTTACTGCGAATACAGAAATAAGGTTTTTATATGTTGTTTGTCATGTAGTTTGGCATACATTTTTGATTCCTTGTACCCTAGAATATTATGGACGTTAAACCTTGCAAAACTAAATTTTGCCGCCATGACAGCATAGTACTTTGAAATAACATTCAGTATAGAGCATGACATAAGGCAAGGTAATGGAATAAATCAGGTGTAAATATCAAATTTTATTTCACATTTCAGGACATTCCAGAAGCAGAACTATAGATCTCTCTCAAGGTTACAGTCAGCACATGAACTCAGATCTTCATCATCATCACTGCTGCATAGGTCAAGTTTAAGTCCTCCACGACTTCTCCAGAGAAAGAAGACACGGCATGCAGGTAAGTCCACTCTGCTTGCTGTGCAACAAGTTGTCCCACTAAAAGCCAACTGTTATATGGTTCCAAATAGCACAGAGACTCCAATAGTAATAGAGAAAGGTAAAAAAAAAAAGTTACGTTACATGCTCATAGCACTTTCTATGAAGTCTGAGGAAGTGCTATGAGCACGTAGCACGTAACTTCAGCCAATAAACACGGTTTTTTTTCTATTACTATTGGAGTCTCTTTGCTATTTGGAACCATATAACAGTTGACTTTCAGTGGGTCAACTATCGGGATTTTTCTTGGTCTACACTCATCTCCTTCACCTCTCCGCTTAGAAGGGTCAAGATATTAGAACCAGCAGCGAGCTCACTAATGACTTATACCGGTTTATAATGGCACATCACCCAACGGAGAGTTGTGCCCCTTTATTAGCACAACATGTGAGAAAATACAATTCTATCTACCAACTGCCATTGGTGTACCACTGTAATACACAGGGATGTGCTCATGTATCAGCTTTTCTCTCTTATTTATCATTTATTTAACATTTAAGATTTTTTGTTGTCTTCTTGTACTTGGCTTTGGTTTTAGTGATTTTTCAATTGCTTTTATAGCACCAACATATTATGAAGGGCTTTTATCTGTTCTTACATTGCACTTGCTACTGTTAGGGAAGTTGGTGCAGTTTAGAGGGAGGAGGTTTAGTCCCCTCATATTTATTATTTTTATTTATGCTAAAAAGTGGTGTAAACTGTAGAGGAAATCTAAACTAACACATAGCTAATGTTGATGTACATTTACAGAGCATGGACAGCCGTAAGACACGGACAAGTGCCATTATGTTTATAATTGTATTATGGTTTATATTTTTATTTTTTTTTTACTTATTTAAATTAAGTTGCTTGTATAATTATATGTTCATATTTCATATCTGTGTTTTATCTGCCCCAACTACATAAAAAAGTATGGTTTTTAAGTATACATATATTTAATTTATATTGTATGTATTTTTCTGTCTTGGGATCACTACCAGAACATACAAGGTCTAGCCTTCTAAGGGCTCTGAGCCATGGAGTGAGACTGTCTGAGAATACAGTAGATTTACATATACCACATGAGACTAAAGAGTTGTTTCTCAACATGGATAAGAAAACAGAATCTGTACTTAAAGGTAATGTTGTGTGAACTGAGGTTAAATACAGCTGAAGTGGGTGCATAAGTCATGAAAACATAGTAATCACCAAATCTCTGATATTGTGTTATGTCTGCTTATATGCTATACACTCAAATGCTGATTCATAGGTTTTTAATTCTTTTTAGCGATGAGATAAAAAAAAGAATCTGTTAACAGGTAGTTGTTCTACTTTGCAGGACACATGAGTATAAAACCATTTCACTAGATTAATTATATAGACTGTTAATGGCAGATAAAAAAAAACATGCTCAGACATCTCCTCTCAGACAGCTACTGTCAGTTTCCTCCCTACCTAGTAATCACAGACACTCACTGCTGAGCGAATGTTCAATCCCAGGTGCTGTAATTCTACTCCCATCCTCTGTACTTCTTGGTAATTAGTCAAACAGTGCAAATAAATAAAAATAAACTTCAATACGGTATGCTCACTGAGATGCCCCCAAGACTCCACGTTTGGTTCCTGCAGGGATTTGAACCTAGGACCTCCATGCTGAAAGGCAGAAGTTCTAACCACTCATCTACATTGTAGCTACTCACAATGCTTAACATAAACAGACCTTTGTTTGACTACAGTGAGCACACTGTGGAGAAAGGCATGGTGATGTCAGCCTGCTGGGTCACATGATATGCAGATCAAATAAATCACACATGCCCCCTTTTGAGCACACAGAGAGCTGAAGCTGGACAAAGCATGCATGAACTGCCTTCGTGGCAATATCCCTTTAAGTTGAATTCGTATGAAAGTAAGAATAGGTACATTTTTTTAACTCAAAAGTTTTATACATGTGCCGTTTTGGCCCGAGTTGACCTTATTCCAGTCAGGTCTGGTGGAATATGTGCAAGTGGCTGCATCATATTGCATAAACGCTGCTTAAAGAGCATGAGGGAACCAAAGCTATGATTGGATGAAGGCGTCATATGTATTTTTGGACTTACAACTTTCTATTAGATTAATCAAATTAGTACATGTATTTAACACTGGGGGTTAAACAAATAGAAAACTCTCCTTTTTCTTCTGTGGTTTGAGCACAAAGACCTGTGGTGACATCACAATTACATGACTCATGTTTCCCCCATTCAATTCACTTGGACTCCAGGCGGTCGCCCGTCCTACCCACCTCAAGAAACAGCCGACATCACAATGGATCCAATATTATGTTAAGACTAACGGCTCTGTAGCTGGAGCTTGTACACTGAGCCTTAGATATGGGGCCTCAAGATGTCCAGGTTTAGGAAATCAGACTGCTGGACATAGGTTTGTTACATCATACAAATTGCTGCTTGCTCTGTCACTGAAAGATTCTTCATTTTCCCCCTAGAAGCAGATCTGTGTAGTCGGTGTCCATTTTGGTGGAGTCGTAGTTGTTATAAAACGGACCGATTCTGACTCCAAAAATATGTAATAAATTGATCCAGTTAGTTTGATGTAGTGCCAAGAGCAAGAGGAATTGGGTCTTGCCAGTGCTACTTGTCCCGTATCTTCAACCTCATCAGATGAGGAATATAATTTTGAAAATTATTTGAATGACATGGAGCAGGCAAAATGTTGCCGCAGGGGAAAATATTTCACTCCCATAGCAAACAGATTGACCATATTTTAGCAAAAGTTTTAACTTGCTCTCAAAGAAATAGAAGATTTCAACCATTCATCAAAACTGACTGTGCGGCAATTTCTTTGTACCCTGAAATTGTAAGAGATGTTGCCCATGTGGTCACCACTTTGCCATCAACCCAAGTTAGTATAGAGAGGCTGTTCTCTAGCCTGGAAATAATGAGATCAGATGTGAGGTCATCTATGAAGGAGGATCTGATGGAGGCGATACTATTTCTCAAAACAAATTCATAGACGCTCACAACAAATGTTATTCAGTACGTTTTTGTTGAAAACTGTTTCCACTTCAGAGCGTTTTGCATATTTACAATGTATTAAAGTTTTTTTGTGTTCTAAGGTTGTATTACAATAAATATATTTTATGTTCTACCTAAATAGCTTTATTATTGTATCAGAAGGGTGAGAAAAAGCTTGATGTTACTATTTTACTACCCTTAAGTTATTAAGACTTATAACTACCCTTAAGTTATTAAGACTCTGACCCTAAAGCTAGCCCTAATCCTAACTTTATCAGGGTAAAGGGTAGAGTTTTTTTTTTTTTTCACCTGGACCGATAAAGTTAAATCACATGTTGATTACACGGTGCTGTCATCCTTACATCACTTCGGTCCAATGCCACGTTAGAGTTGTGTAAGAGAAATTGGACCAGAAGTGATGTCAGATGAAAGTGACGTTAGAGAGACAGAGCCATGGGACTGGAAACGCGTGGGAAGGGGAGGAAGGTTAACCTATTGAAATCCAGTACAAATTCATTCAGGCCAAATCGAAACACTCAGATTCAGGTCAAATTTGACTTTGACCAAAAACCGAAGCGGGCAGCTTCTGAGGTCGGTTTTAAAACCTGCTGTTCTTTAAAAAATTTAGAATGCGCAAAAAATAAAAACCGAGTGTAAGATACTCGGTTGATTTCTGAATTAGAGTCCGACAAGTATTTGTCCTTTGCCAAATGGATGCAGCCTGAAAGGGGTTGACAAATCTAAAAAAAAAATTTAAGGTACTGTTGCCCAGATAAAATTTACAAAGCTGTCACGTGCCACTGCCTGACATCACTACATGGAGTATTCACTTTTGAACGGTGATGTTAGGCAAGGGCACATGAAGGATGCAGCCAATCAAGAAGAAGCCAATCAGAAATAAACAGAAGACCGTGAAGAGACGGCCCTCAGAGTCAGTGAGGAGGAAGGTGGGTATGAGGTTTAATGGCTCATGATGCTGCATAGTGTTCTATATTAAAGGCTATATAAAAATATGGAAAAGGCAGCACTTAAAAAAAAACAAGAGTTTATTATCCCAACAGCAGCAACGTTTTAGTTCTGTTCACAATGGAAATGTTGCTGCTGTTGGGATAATAAACTTCAGTTATTTTTTTTGAAGTGCTGCCTTTTCCATATTTTTTTAACAGTTTCACAAAACCATGATCCTGGTCTTAATGGTGTACATTGTGAATGCTGCTGAAATCTATTGGGCCATATTAAAGGCTGACAGTGCCAGTGAATACAAGAAATGTTCTTTCTGGATTTCACCTGATGTCTGGCAAACCTGTGACATTGCAGTAATGTTATGTCCTCTGACTCTCACATGTGGAAGAGAAGGATGTCAGGAGGAAATGATCTGTGTCCTCCTAGCAGATCTCTGTAATGTAGTTTACGGCTATTTGTGTTCTAATTGCCATACATCCTTATTATTAAATATATAACACCAGATTACTAGCAGTCACTGGTTTATGTTTACCCAGCCCTGCTTTAACTACTTTAACTCCTACAATAAAAGTTGTAGTACTCTGATACTTTGTTCTATTTACTGATCTTATATTCCAGCAATGAAAAGGAGATATGCTGCAATTGATATGTGGACCTTGTCCTTGGGTGTTACAGCAACAATGTGTGTCAGGCAAATTACACGTTTGGTAATGTACATAGGAGAGAGAGGACTATGTTGTAGGAAAAATCTTTGGGTTTAAGTAATTAAATAAAATGCAAATGAAATTTTACAATTTGATATCTTTCCAATTTTGCCATTTTCATGTATAAAAAGCATACAACTTTACATGTACTTATTATGGGCCACATGTATGAATTCTGTCTAGGTCTAATAGTCCCTTTGTTGCCCATAGCAACCAATCAGAGCTCCCCTCTCATTTTTCCAGAGCACTATATGAAATGAAAGGGACGATCTGATTGGTTGCTATGGCCAACAAAGAGAGTTTTAGACCTAGACAATTTTCATACTTGTGGCCCTTTATGTTCTAGCATCATATTGAAGTGTGATCAGTATTGGAAAAAAGAAAGAAAAAAATGAACTAATGTATATGGAAAAAATAAATATTTACCCTCAGAATATGCCATTCCAAAAGGTAAAGTGTTGCTATTGACATTTAGGCATGTAATGTTGTTTAACCCTTTTAGTGTCTTCATTATACATCTTTTGCTAGTTTGCTTTTATACATGTAATTGTGATTAAACTTAATTTTATTTCCTATAATGCTCAAAATGTTTTTGGAAGTGTCCTATGTGTAGTAATGAATTGTTTGTACATATGACCTGTAGTAAAATAACATTTGCAGCTGTAGTGCACATATATGATAGACGTCACTATATAGATGTGATAAAATTCCAATACAACTACAGCTTTGTATTTTCATTGCAGAGCTGAGCCTTGTAGATGGCACCAAAGTTCAAGCAAAAGCAAAGAAACTGCCTAAAAAGTATGTGTGTACTTTTTTATTTTCTGTATGTTTGTGTTTCAGTTTTTATCTTTCATTTTATACAATACAATAATATTGATAATGATATTACAGTTCTCTGGACATTTCTTCATCTCGCTGGCTGAAGACTTATGGGCTGGTTCCAAGGAGGCTTACTATAATGAATGCCCTGGCACCATCCAGTGTTCCACACTCTGCTAAATATATCCCAATTCTTGATAAACATGTTGTTTCCAAAGTATTTGATGAGGTAAGAACACTTTGCACATGTACTTCAAAATAAAATATATTCAACACTAATGTTATATAATACAGTACGGATCTAAGGGGGAAACTATGATGTTTCCACCACTTGCACTACAGTACCAACTAGCAGGTTTAACTCTACTCTAGTTCATTGCAGATGTAACTGAATTGAAAGAAGATGTAAACGCTCTAATTTAGACTGAAATAGCCATTTCTTGTAATTCAAACTTCATTGTTTTATTATACAAAAAAGAAAAGTGATTAAAGTTATTATCAGAGACATCTATTGTTTCTTTTGTCACCACTAAAGGGCAGTGTGGAGCTAACATTATGTAAAAGTCCCTTTACAACATGCTTAAGTTTGCTAGAATAGGTCCAGTGCATTAATAATACTTTCTATTGTACAACAAAAACCCTAGGTTAATCTTTTTCCAGCACAATTTGGTTTTTATTCAGTGTGCACATTTATTTTACATATTTTCTAATGTGTAATCTACTTTGATAACACATTGGGATATATAGATTATATTTAGTTATGTAGCACACAAAAAATAGCAGCATGAAAAACAAAAAAATATTTCCTGAATACTGATATACAGGCAAATGTATTCTTTAATTGTACAGGCATAACACTATAGATCTTTACAGTGCCATAAATGTGCATAGTTGTTTTAAGAATGATGCGACTAATGTAGTAATGTATTTATCTGGCTGTGTAGTCTCTTTTGGTACAGTACAGTATTTATCTTCACAGTGTATGACGCTTTTTTATCTGGGATCTAGTTGCATGTACATGAGTAATCTAATTATCTTTCTACTAGAATATTGAAGGGAAATATTATTCATCTTGGTGTTGTTCAGGTTCTGTATAGCACCATTTACCTGGGCACTGCATGAACCAGCTCTAGTCATAAAACAAATATACTTTGCACAATGACATGGGAGTAAATGTATCGGATGCTGAGTGTGGCCACTGTCCAACGTCCAAATCTGAGTTCTGAGTTTGTACAATAAATCTTCTTAAAGTCTGTCATTTTGTAGCTGTAAACTGTATTTATGATGGTGCCAAGATAGAAGGAGGGATGAGGGACTAATGTGTATGGTCCTTCAACATGCGCACCACTAAAATCTGTACTATTTTTGTACTGCACAGACAGTTATGTGTTACACCTTGCAATAATGTATGCACACTATAATGATTGGACTAATAGAGTGGCATGGCAGATATTACTGGCAAGGGATAGTAAAATTCTGAATAACCTCTATGCTAGGCACTATTTTAGATTCTAGCACTATTAAAAAATGTAGTTCAAATGTATGAAATATTTGAGTACGGAACCCTTTCAATTATAATACTTATTTTTATTTGATCAAATTAGCCACACTTCTTAGTGATTGTATCAATGTTTCCATTTTACATTAAACTGATTAGAGATGCAGAGAATTCAAGTCAGGCCAGATCAGAGAAAAATAGCTTTTTGCAGCATCTGCCATGATATGTTATTTTTATTATTGAAGTCAGTGGGTAATACAATGAAGGAAATAATTATTTGATCTCTTGCTGATTTTATAAGTTTGCCCACTGACAAAGTCATGAACAGTCTATAATTTTAAGGGTAGGTTAATTTTAACATTGAGAGATGGAATATCCAAAATAAAATCTAGAAAATCACATTGTATAAATTATGTAAATTTATTTGTATTTTGCAGTGAGAAATAAGTATTTGATCCCTCTGGCAAACAAAACTTAATACTTGGTGGCGAAACACTTGTTGGCAAGCACAGCAGGCAGAAGTTTTTAGTAGTTGATGATGAGGTTTTTGCACATGTCACGAGGAATTTTGGTCCACTCCTCTTTGCAGATCATCTCTAAATCATTAAGATTTTGAGGCTGTGGCTTGACAACTCGGAGCTTTAACTCCCTTCATAAGTTTTCTATGGGATTAAGGTCTGGAGACTGGCTAGGTCACTTCATGATCTTAATGTGCTTCTTTTTGAGCCACTGTTGCTTTGGCTGTATGTTTTGGGTCATTGTCTTGCTGGAAGAACCAGCCATGACACATTTTTAATGTCCTGGCGGAGGGAAGGAGGTGGTCACTCAGGATTTTATGGTACATGGCTCCTTCCATTCTTCCATTGAGGCGGTGAAATAGCCCTCTCCTTTAGCAGAGAAACACCCCCAAAACATAATGGGGCAGATTTATCAATAGTGTCTTACTCTTAGTGTAAAGTTAGACTAGACAGTCTTACAATGCGCCAAATTTATCATAGTGTTGATAAATCTGTCGCAAGTTAGAACTGTCTAGTCTAAGTTTGTACCATCTTTAAGTGTGCTTACTTTTACGGCAGAAACTGTGACCAAATTCTGGCGCATTTGTTGTCGCATTTAAGCCACGCTCCTTACAGCGAAACCATGCCCCATTTTACGAAGCCACGCCCCTTTTCTCGGACGAGGCGCAGAAGCATCTGAAACTGTCTAAGACACATAGTAAATGTGGCAAAAAGCTTGTTTTTGGAGCAAATTGAGCCAGAATTCTGGTGCAACTGCCTTGATAAAACTGCCCAAATGTTTCCCCCTCCAGTGGGGACAGTGTTCTTTGGGTCATAGGCAGCATTTCTGTTCCTCCAAACACGGCAAGTTGAGTTAATGCAAAAGAACTCAATTTTTGTCATCTGACTACAGCTCCTTCTCCCAATCACTCACAGAATCATCCAGGTGTTTATTGGCAAACTTCAGATGGACCTGCGCATGTGCTTTCTTGAGCAGGGGGACCTTGCGGGCACTGCAGGTTTTTAAACCATTACACTGTAATGTGTTACCAATGGTTTTCTTGGTGACTGTGGTCCCAGCTACTTGAGATCATTAACAAGTTCCCCCCGTGTAGTTTTAGGCTGATCTCTCACCTTCCTCATTATCAAGGATACCCCACGAGGTGAGATTTTGCATGGTGCCCCAGATCAATGTCGATTGACAGTCATTTTGTATTTCTTCCATTTTCTTACTATTGCACCAACAGTTGTCTCCTTCTCACCCAGCGTCTTACATATGGTTTTGTAGCCCATTCCGGCTTTGTGTAGGTCTATGATCTTGTCCCTGACATCCTTAGAAAGCTCTTTGGTCTTGCCCATGTTGTCAAGGTTAGAGTCTGACTGAGTCTGTGCACAGGAGTCTATAATTAAATAAAAAAAACAATGCATATTGATGTGAGTTTAGAATCATGCATGCACTGCATGATTTCAGCATTAAAAGCTTATATGAATAATAGAAATTGTTTTATATTCTAAAACAGCTGCTAGTTCCCATTCTTTGACAAGGTTATTTTCTTGCCAACAAAGTAACACAGCCAGATCTAATCGTCCTGCCTTCTCATTTCATCTCCCGTTAACCGTATTAAGTTGCTATGGCAGCCCCTCATTAACATCAGGCCAGTGTGTGTGCTCAGTAGCTTGATAGCAAGAGTAAGTTACATGATTTTTTCAGGAGATTAATTTATTATAACCCTCATTAGAATACTCATCTGCTAACAAGAAACTGTGTCCTGGACACCTGATGTGGTTAGTCCGCTAGCAGAGGTTTTCCTATTTAATGTTTGCAATGCCAAAAAATATTGGCTATTGTTTATAGGAACAAGCTTTTAGAATGCTTTTTATTAGAAAAAGAAAAAACGCAGACATTTTTTCATGATAAAGTAGCACCTTTCATGTAGCTGGTAACATCAAAACTATAGCATCAGTAGTAATTCTTAAAGCAAATATTAATGGTTTAACTGTTTTATATGGCCAATACAGATTTTTTTTTCTTCATTTAAATAAGGCTAAGCACAAGAAGTTTGTCAAAGAAGTATATTTTTATTGGACTGATACACCATCCAATGATATATAGCAGAAATCTAAGGTTACATTGTATCCTGCAGTAAGTGAGAGAAATAATGGTCAGTGTTGATGGGGGAAGATAACAAGCGAGTATGGTGTTCAGTGGAGAGGGGACAAGATAGGTTACCTAATGTGCAAAGGGAAAGATATGTAGTTATGTCATGTACAGTAGTGAGAAGGAGGATAGATAGGTTGCCAAGTATTTATTTGTGAAGGGGAGGATAGGTAGGCTGCCTGGTGCTCACTGGTGAAAAGGAAGATAGGTAATTTACTAAGTGTTAAGTGGTGTAAGGTAGGATAGGTATGTTACCTAAATAAATGTGAAAAAGTAAAACACAGGCAAAAAAAATAAAATAAAAACATGTACACCGTCATTTCCCCTTTACAAATGTCAAATGCCCCCAAAAAGATCAAAAATAAATAAAATACCCCTGTTTTGTGTTGCCGAATGCGTAATAACCTACCATTTTGATTTCTCATGTTATTTAACCCACATTCTAAACGCAGTGAAAAAAAAAGCAATCACAGAATTGAGATTTATGTTCATTCCGCAGCACATAAAATGGAATAAAAAGCAATCAAAAAACTCATACGAATGCCAAAGTGGTGGCAATTAAAAAGTCAGTTCATCCCACAAAAAAACCCCTTTACACAGCTCTGTATACAGGAGGATAAAAAAGTTATGGCTATTAGAAGATAGTAATGCATAAATATTGTTTTACACAATAAAAACACTTTAAAAAAAAAAAAGTACTTCCACATAAACTATATAAATTGGGCATTGCTATAATTGTCACGACCCAGGGAGTAAAACTAACTTGTCAAGGATACTGCACAATGAGCGCTGTTAAAAATAAAAATAGAAAAACGCTACTAGGATTGCAGTATTTTCTTCATCCTGCCTTCTAAAAAATGGATTTAAAAGTGATCAAAAAGTCTTGTCCCCCCCAAAATTTATACCAGTAAAAATGTCAAATCATCCCACAAAAAAAAGCTGCTATACAGCTCCGTTCACAGAAAACACCATCCAATGATATATAGTAGAAATCTTTAAAAATGTGAAAAAATACTACTAAATTTCTAAGCCCCCTAATGTGGCAAAAAAGACATTTAAAAAATTATGCCAACTTACAGTCGACATATGATAGATGCTAGTTATAAACTAGTGTATAAGTATCTGTCATACACGCAGGAATTTTTGAAAAATGTTTCCAAATTTTCACGATATTTTTAACAAATAAGGATTGTATGGACCAAAATTTCTTACTAACTTACACGAGAAAACAGTCTCTGAATCACAAGTGTCAAAAAGTTATTCTCACATAAAGTGACATGTCAGATTTTAAAAACGGGACTCTGTCAGGAAGGTCAAAACTGGCTCCGTGGGAAAGGGGTTAAGCATACCTGATAATTATCTCACATGACTCAATGGAATAGGATTGGAGAGAGTAGGACACTGATCATCATTTAATATGTCTAAGATCATTTTTGTAAACCGTTGCTGAGGAAGTGTGAATCATAGAAATTGGACAAATTGGAAATATATATACAGTGCTCCAAAAAATAAAGGGAACACTTAAATAACACATTGTAACTCAAGTCGTCACATTCTGTGAATCAACTGTTCAGTTATGACAAACCTGATTGGAATCAATTTCCCCTTGCTGTGCAATATGGAACGACAACATATAGAAATGATAGACAATTAGCATGACAACCTCTAAAAAGGAGTGGTTCTGCAGGTTGGTGACAAAGAATATGCCAATGGTCTTGTATCCATCATCCCTTTTTGGACCTATGTTTTGTGGGTCACTTTGCATTTTGTTATTGCAATGTTCCCCAACTCCAGTCCCCACGGGCCACCAAAAGGTAATGTTTTCAGGATCTCCCACATATTGCACTGACAATAATTAAATCATCTGTCCAGCATAATTAAATCACCTGTGCAATGCTAAGGAAGTCCAGAAAACATGACCTGTTGGTGGGCCTTGAGGACTGGAGTTGGGGACCCCTGCCCTTGTCTACAACCCACAGATGTTGCTCGGGTAGTGCAGCTCATCCAGGATGGCACATCAATGCGAGCTGTGGTAAGAAGGTTAGCTGCGTCGGTCAGCACAGTGCCCAGAGTATGGAGCAGATATCCAGAGACAGGCCAGTACACTTTAACTTTGAGTCCATTTAGGGTGCTTGACCACTAGGGGGCACAATTGTTTATGCAGTCTATTGCATTTTATAAACTAGTACAAAGTTATTTACACATGTGACTGTCTGTTTAGGGCATCAGGTATAGGTGAGAGATTAAAAACCAGAATGCTGTTGTACATTTTTTTAAAACGGCATCTCCACACAATTTATTGACAATATTTTTGCAAACAAATGGCTAGCCTCATTTTATCTTCAAAACAGCACCTTGATCATTTAATTGGGGGTAGCACTGGTTAAGGAAAGTATCTGGATGTACAATTAAGAACACTGGGACCAACTATTGACATCATTCAGAGATAGTGGAAGCCTGTGCAATTTTTACAATTACATACTTAACATACAAAGATGTCAAATTGCACAGTAAATAAGTTATATATCATGAGTCTTCATTTATTGCACTTCTTAAGATATATATATACTGCTCAAAAAAATTAAGGAAACACTAAAATACCACATCCTGAAATATTCCTGTTGCAGTTCTTTATTCATTACATAGTGGAATGTGTTGAGAACAATAAAACATAAAAATGATCAATGAAAATAAAAATGAATATTCAATGAAGGTCTGAATTTGGAATGTTACTAAAAATTAAAGTGGAAAATCAAATGTCAGTCTGATCCACCTTCAGTGGAAATGTCTCAAGACAAGGGAATAAGACTCGGTATTGTGTGTGGCCTCCACGTGCCTGTATGACCACCCTATAATGCCTGGGCATGGTCCTGATGAGGTGGCATACAGTATGTTCTCCTGAGGGATCTCCTCCCAGACCTGGATTAAAGCATCAGTCAACTCCTGGACAGTCTATGGTGCAACGTGGTGTTAATGGATGGAATGAGACATGATGTCCCAGATGTGCTCAAATAGATTCAGGTCTGGGGATTGGGCAGTCCAGTCGAGTCCATAGCATCAATGCCTTCATCATGCAGGAATTGCTGACACATTTCAGCCACATGAGGCCTAGGATTGTCATGCATCAGAAGGAACCCAGGGCCCACTGTACCTGCATATGGTCTCACAATGGGTATGAGGATGTCATCTTAATACCTAATGACAGTCAGGGTACCTCTGGCTAGCACCTGGAGGGCTGTGCAACCCTCCACAGAAATGCCTCCTCATACCATTACTGACCCACTGCCAAACCGGTCATGCTGGAAAATGTTGCAGGAAGCAGAGCGTTCTCCACAGCATCTCTAGACTTTGTCACTTCTGTCACATGTGCTCAGTTTGAACCTGCCCTCATCCATGAAGAGCACAGGGTTCCAATGTCAAATCTGCTAATCGTTGTATTCTCTGGCAATCGCTCTGCACGGTGTTGGGCTGTAGGCTCAACACCAACTTGTGAACGTCAATCCCTCACACATCCCTCATGGAGTCTGTTTCTAACAGTTTTCAGCAGACACATGGCTCTTAGTAACCTGCTGGAGGTCATTTTGCAGGGCTCTGGCATTCATGTTCCTCATGTTGATCCTTGCACAAAGGAGGAAGTAGTGGTCCTGCTGCTGGGTTGTTGCCCTCCTACAGCCTCCTTCATATCTCCTAGTGTTCTGGCCTGTCTCCAGGTACCTTCTCCATGTTCCAGACACTGTGCTGTTAGACACAGCTCGCATTGATGTGCTATCCTGGATGAGCTGTACTACTTGACCAACTTCTGTGGGTTGTAGACACCATCTAATGTTACCTGTAGGGGTGAGAGCAATGACAAAATGCAAAAGTGATCAAAACAACAGCTGATAAGGATGAAAACAGAAAAATAATCTGTGGTCACCACCTGCAGAACCACTTCTTTATAGGGGTTGTCTTGCTAATTGCCTATTATTTTGATCTGTTGTCTGTTCCATTTGTACAACAGTGGGAGAAATTGATTTACAATCAGTGTTGATTCATAACTGGACAAGTTGATTTCACAAAAGTGTGATTGACTTGGAGTTACATTGTGTTGTTTATGTGTTCCTTTTATTTTTGAGCAGTGTAAATGGGTCTATTTAAAGGTCTATTTAAATATCATGGTCTTGCCCCAACTTTCGTAGAATCATAGCAAAAATGTGACTTGACCAGGGTGCATGAATAGTCCTCAATACAGTGCTATATCTAGATGTAAAGCTTTCTACTAGGTTATTATTTGCATATGATGATATCCTCTGCTAATTGTTTCAGATGCTTCCTCTTGCTCACATAAGTGGAAATGGAAAAAATATCATATTAATTAATCCCCAAGCTGTGAATTTCTCAGACTACAAAGAAAAGCTCCAGCGTGCAATTAACTCATATGAAAGGTACATTTTACATTATAAGTTAAATATTTACTCAACACATAGAAGGACTGCTTGCTCACTTTCCTAAGTGACAACCGTGAATGTTATTTGTATGTGTTAGAACTGCTTAATGTTTAGCCACATAGCTGGACAAATAATCATTTCCGTTCATGGTCTTGAAAACTTTACAATTACTGCATTTTCTGTTCACTTTTATTAAAATGGCTGTAAAAAATATCCATGACAATACATCTGTAAGTAGAAAATATACAATACCAAACCTCATCTCTTACATTTGGGGTAGAAATTACCATCAGAGACTTAATTTAAGCATGGTAGATCCAGCATGCTATCTACATAGAGAAGATACAAAGGTAGATAGAGAAGGTACACAACATCAGCACTTATGTTCCTAGTACTAGAGATGACCTTTGTAAGTGTTATCTATGAGTATGCGTCTATGAAGGCTATGTTCAAAGCTTTTTCAGACTCTATGTGAATGGAGATATTCGGGCACATTTATTATAGAAATTGAGCCAGAATTATGGTGTAATTTGAATCAAAATATTGCCGTACAGGCTTTAGAAAACTTTTATTATGTGTTTTAGACATTTCTGCGCCTCATCCAACAAAAAGGGCATGGTCTAGGTGAAAGGTGTGAGGCTTTGATGAAAGGAGCGATGCTTAGCATGCAACTTAGTGTGGCAAAAAATGTGCATAAATTTTGCTGCAATTAGTGGCATAGGGTAAGCCAACTAATAGAAGGTATAAGCTTAGACTAGACAGTCTACACATGATCCAGATTTATCAACACTATGATAAGTATAAATGTGGCCAATTCAAAGACTTTCTAGTCTAAATTTACACTAACTATTAGACAGTGTTGATAAATCTGTCCCAGAGTCTCCTAGTAGCAAAGATTCTATAGGAGAGTAGAGGGGACACAGTTACATAGTTAGTACGGTTGAAAAAAGACACATGTCCATCAAGTTCAACCAAGGGTGGGTAAAATGTGGTTGAAGGGAGGGAGACAAGGATTTTAAGCCCATCCTCCCCACTGGTTAACGCCCTGAAACCCACAAGGCAAGAACTAATCTTCTGCAGTGGAGACCCCATCTCTGACCCCTGAGCCACCACCATCCAGGATCCAGAATTTTACAAAGCTTCATACGCATTAATATTCTTTCGTTTCAGGTAGTTATCTAAGCCTTTCTTGAAACTCTCTACTGTTCCTGCTGTGACCAGCTCCTCAGGCAAGCTATTCCACAGATTCACAGTTCTTACAGTGAAGAACGCTCTACTTCTCTGGAGATTGAATCCTTTTTTCTCTAGCCGAAGGGAATGTCCCCTTGTCTTTTGAGGGGGCTTTACTTGAAATAGTTTTTCCCCATACTTTTTGTAGGGACCATATATATATATACAGTATATATATAATAAATTAATCATGTCCCCCCGACACAGTGTTTTCTCAAGACTAAATAAGTTCAATTCTACTAACCTCTCCTCATTACTGTCAGATATCAGAGGCATACTGAGGTACGGCACAGGGATCACCCACCCCATTTGGAACCCTATCATGGCTTTGTACATAATAAAGCAGTAGTAGGGCCTTGTGGGTACATTCATTTCAGAAAGTTGCATTATGTATTACTTTTTTGCTGACTCTCTGTTTAACCTATGGACATTTTGTAACATAGCCTCGCTTAAAAGTAATTAAATAGGGAGACTGCTTTTTCTTATTCCTGTATAAATCCTATATAATTCTATGTACCTTAAACATTGGATTCCTACATGACCCAGAAAGGATTGTGAGGCTGATGGAAGCTGTTGTTTTCTCATCTCTTTATGTAGATGATAATTTCATGGCTACAATGAGAGATTTGGCTTGATGCTGCCTTTCATTTGGAATGCAAATTACTCATTCGCCTATTCATTTAGCTATCCTTTCAACTGTATAATCTATTTGTTTAACTAGAATTATGCTAATAATTTTCACTATGCACAATGCACCTTTTGTGTCCCTTACTAGGCGCCTTAATCTAATCGTATGGAGGGCTTTATCTCAGGAGGAAAGAGACAAGTAAGTAGTCCCTAAATTTTGAGTGCTTTGACTGTGATACAATCATAATTGAATCTCTGCTGTTTACAACTATATAAGTAATTGTACAGAAATAAAGCATGTGTTAAGGTTAATGAGTTGTATATATTGGTGTGAAGTGGCTAACTTCATCTTGTACATGGAGTCTCTATGGTGGCCTGCAGAGTCCCTTCATTTCTGAACTCCTGCAGCATTGACACTTTGGGCCACATATATGAAAATTGTCTTGGTCTAAGACTTTTCTTGTTGCCCACAGCAACCAATCAGAGCGCCTCTTTCATTTTTTCAGAGCACTATATGAAATGAAACGGGCGCTCTGGTTGGTATGGGCAACAAGGAAAGTCTTAGACCAAGACATTTTTCATACGTATGGCCCTTTGTGTGTTATATGGGCCTCTTTATGACACTATATTACAATCTCCCCTAGAAACAGTGCTTCTAAGGTAGACTACTTCAGTGCTATTACATCCAGTGGACTATAGCATGATTTTTTTCTTTTGTTGTATTCTAAATAAATCCATGATAAAAAAAAGCATTGCCTGTCTCTCAAGGCATATAGAGGTACAGTATGGATCCAAAAATTTCTGTGGATCTTGTTATTACAGTTCCATACAACTCAGAACTTTACATGGTTGCAAAGGTTGTAAGGCTGAAAAAAGACAGACGTCCATCCAGTTCAGCCTATTGCCCTATAGTGTTGATCCAGAGGAAGGCAAAAAACCCGATGAGGTAGAACACAAGTGTTCTCATTTTTAGTGAAAAAAATCCTTCCCGACAATCTGGGAATAAATCCCTGGATCAATGATACTTCTCTGGAATCCTAGTCACTGTAACTTATTATATTATTGCATTCTAAAAATGCATTCACATCTGTTTTTAACGCTTTTTGTGATTTCCCCATGACAAGTTCCTCTGGCAGCGAGTTCCACAGTCTCACTGCTCTTACAGTAAAGAATCCCTGTCTATGTTTATGTAGAAACCTTCTTTCCTCTAGACAAAGAGGATGTCCCCTTGTTTTAGATACAATCCTAGGTATAAATAGATCATGAGAGAGATCTCTCTATTGAACTTTGATATATTTATACATATTTATTAGGTCACCCCAAAGCCGTCTTTTCTCTAAACTAAATAAGCATTATTTTTCGGAATATTTTAGGCCTCAGTCTTTTTATTATCTTATTTGCCTGCCTGTTCAAGCTCTATAATGTCTTTCCTGTGCACTGGTCCCGACAACTTAACACAATATTCCATCCCACTAGTGATTTGTATGGGAGAACGATGTTCTCATCATGTGCATCTATACCCTTCTAATACCCTCCATGATCTTATTTACCTTGGAAGCTGCTGCTTGACACAGGCTTCTACAATCTAGTTACTGTCCAGTAAGATTCTTCATGTCAGTTTTATCCAGAGTTTTTTGTTTAACAAGTAATCCTGGAACGGATTTTTCCTCCCTATGTGCATAACCTTGCATTTATCTGTGTTAAACATCATCTGCCACTTCTCTTGGTCTCCAACTTATCCATATACCTTTGTCCACTATCCTCTATTGTGTTAATTACTTCCCACAGTTTAGAATCATTTTCAAAGATTGATATTCTACTGAGCAATCCTTCTGTAAGGTCATTAATGAATATAGTAAAGAAAATAGGGTCCAATACTGACCCCTGTGGTACCCCACTAGTAAAAGAGATCCAGTCTGAGTATGTACCATTAATCACCACCCTTTGTTTTCTATCACTGAGCCAGTTACTTACCTACTTGCAAAATTTTCCCGTTGTCAAAGCATTCTCATTTTACGTATCAACCTTTTATGTGGCACAGTATTAAATGTTTTGGAAAAATCTAGCTATACAACATCCAATGCCTCACCACGATCCGGTCTAGAGCTAACCTCCTCATAGAAGCTGATGAGATTAGTTTGACAGAACCGATCCTTCATAAACCCATGCTGGAACGGTGTTATACATTATTTTCAGTGAGATACTCCAGAATACTATCTCTCAGAAAACTTTCAAACAATTTGTTTATCACATTACTTAATTCCCTTAAGAGGCGGGGGTGGGGGAGTATACCATCAGGACATGATGATTGTCTATTTTAATCTTCTTAAGGCAGAGTTGCACTTCTTCCTAGGTTAGAGAGGAGACATTTAAGATGGAGTTTACCTCATCCCTCTGCCCATCAAAACGGTCATTTTCTTCTTTAAATACAGTGGAGAAAAAATTGTTTAATAGATTTATTTTCTCCTCATCGCCCTCTACAATACCTCCATCACTGTTTTTCAAAGAGCCAACATTTTCTGTTTTAATCTTTACTCTTTATATAGAAAAATATTTTGGGGTTAGTTTTACTGTCTCTTACAATCTGCTTTTCTGTCTCCAGCTTTGCCGTCTGTATAATTTTTTTGCATATTATATTTTTTCCTTATGGCTTTTTAGTGCTTTTTCACTGTCATCCTCTTTAAGTAGAAGTAGCTTAAACGCTTTCCTTTTGTCATTTATTGCTTCATTTACATCTCTGTTGATCCACATTGTTTTTTTTCCTGTTTCTAATCATTTTATTTCCATAAGGTATGTACCTTTCACAGTGGGCACTTAAGATGTTTTTAAAGATCTTCCATTTATTATCTGTTCTGTTATTTTTTAAAGACCTTGTCCCAGTCAATGCAGTCTAGGTCCTCTCTAAGCAGAATGAAATTAGCTTTCCTAAAATTGAATGTTTTTTGTGGCTCCTTGAAAAAATACTCTATTGAAGGATAAATGGAAATTATTATATTGTGGTCACTAATTACTAGGTGCCCCCCAACCTGAACCTTTGTTACTCTGTCAGGTGTGTTAGTCAATTTTAAGCCCCAAAATGGTCTTCCCTGTAGCTGGCTCCTGCACCAGTTGGGAAAGGGAATTATATTTAGATATTGACAAGAACCTATTTCCTTTATGAGAGTAACAGGTTTCAGTTTTCCAATTTGTGTCTGGGTAAAGTCTTGCGTAATAACAGCATCATTAAGATTAGCTGCCTCATCTATTTGCCCGAGGAGTGCATTTTCCATGGGTTCTACTTGGTGGCCTATAGCAGAGCGCTGATAGAATTTTATTATTGTTATTACCCCCATCCATATCTACCCATAATGACTCCACATGTTCATTTCCTTAATCTGTATCTCCCTGCACTGCTGGCGGCTTTAGACGTTGTTTTACATGAAGGCATACACCTCCCTCTTCTGATTTGTATGATCTTTTCTAAACAAGCTGTAGCCATGTAGATGAACAGCCCAGTCATAGCTATCCTCCAGCCATGTCTCAGTTATCACCACTATGTCATGTTTTTCTTTAGAGATTAATCATTGTAGTTCATTAGTTTTATTGATGAGACTCCTGGCTTTGGTCATCATGCAATTTAGAGGTTTTTTGGCTTTCATTCTTTTAACCATGTCTTTATTAACTATTACACCCCTCCTTCCACTCCACCTCCTGACTTATTACTAATTCCTAGCTCTCTATCTTCAGTATTTTGCACGCTATATGTGTAGTTGCCCTCCTCTCCAGTTCCTAGTTTAAACTTGTTCAGAGCCACATTTTAAGGCCATGAGTACTTTCTAATGAGATCTGCTTCTTTTGTTACAAGGATACAACACAGGCCATACATATGACAGTGTTGTTGCTTCTTCTGTAAGATAATACAGTGGGTCACCTTCTGTCCTATGTAAAAACACATGTTGCAATGTATTTAGCATATTATAGAATTATCTTCACTACATCTGTATTTTGTTTGCAGGATATGTCCAGTTAATTTTTTTAACGTTTTAGCATACTGCTGCCCTATGAAATCTCAGCGAGAATCCAGCGCGACGGCATCCTCCCTCTCTGTCGGTCTTCTGTTTTCTTTCAGTCTTAAACTAAATGGGATGTTACCACTGCAGCTGCCTATTGGCTGCAGCAGCCATGTGTCTTTGGTTGACCTCTCGGAGCGCTTACTTCCAATTGGTGACGTCAGCCAGTGGAACGTGACCGCTTCAGCCAATCTCGACATCCTGTTCGGATCAAGACTGGAAGAAAACAGTAAATCCGCAAAGTGGAAGGGCAACACAGCGCTGGATCTAACGTTTGTTTTATTTTAGTAGGACAACAGTATGCTAAAAATAAATTAAAAAATAACCAGAAATCCTCTTTAACTTTTTGCTATTGTATTTTGATTATACAATATGATGAATGTTATAAATGTAGTGATATGTAAAATGTTAATGTCTGTGGTTAAAGCTTTGACAGTGATGTTCCAATATCATACTTGGATAACAAAGAGGCACTCTTACAAGCTTTAGACAGACTAGGATGGCCTGTGCCTGCTGAAGATGTAATGTTACTTGAAGATGAGATACAAGCAGGCAAAACATACCTTCAACAGGCTTTGGATCTGCAGGAAAGCACCAACAAAACATTACTGACAGAAAATTTAGATACACAGGTAATGCATATTTTTTTTTTAAGTTATCTTACAATGCAAGAGTAAAAATATTGGCATCCAATGATAGTGTTATGCCTGGGATTCAGGGTAGGATAATTAAGCCTTAGGCTACATGCACACAGCAAGTATGAAATACCGTTGGATTTTGTTATAGAATCCGACCAGTAATTTACAGTCCGTTTTAGTTTTTTAGTGCGTTTTTTTCGGAGATTTTACTGTACCATAATCCACCGTTTTCAAGTGAAATATGGCAGATTATAGAACATGTTCTAAGTCTTTTGAACTGTTTTCAGATTTAAAATCTGACCTCACAAAATCCGAGCTGTGTAGACTACAGCTCAGATTTTCTGTTTATGTCTATGGGCAGGGCAGGGCTGGGACAAGGCATTTTGGTGCCCTAGGCAAGTGCGGTTAATGGCGCCCCGACCCTAACCTAATACATGCTGTCTGCGCCCTCCCCATCTAGGTGGAATGGGAAAAAAAACACAATTGCGACACACAACAGTGCAGTAAGTAGGGTCTATTAGGTTATATTTATGTAAAATAATATGTTCTGTATGAAAAAAAATCCAATCAAATAGCTATAAGGACAATTTTCTATAGATGACTCCTCTGAATAATGGTCATACTGTTACCACATAATATTGCTATACAAGCGGCAACTATTATCACCACATTGTCCCTGCACAACCCTGGATACAAAGACCACGGCTAGACAAAGACCACATGATACCGCCACATCACCACCACAGAGTGACTAAAAAATACCACCACATGGCACCACCACATAGTGACTGAATAATACCTTCACACCATATCACCACCACATAGTGACTGAATAATACCACAACACAATGACCACATAGTGACTGAATAATACTGCCACACAGTGACTAAATAATACCTCCACACCATGACCACTTAGCACCACCACATCGTGACTGAATAATACCTCCACACCATAACCACATATTACCACCACATAGTGACGAAATAAGACAACCACTTATCACCACCACAAAGTGACTGAATAATTCCTCCACACCATGACCACATATCACCCCCACATAACAACTGAATAATACAGACGTAACATAGATTAACTTGCCAGATAATGCAACATGATATCGCGACTCAGACTGTTATCCATATTTTTTTAATGGCCTTTATATACAGATAACACAGAAAGCTGTGATATCACGGTCAAGCTGAACTCTGTTTATATTCAGGAACAGTATGCTAGTACAGATGTAGCAATTATATTGCTACCACTTCTACCAATATTATGGCCATAGAGTGACCATATAAGGGTAGATACCAGTTTCCTGACATATAAGTGACTAACAGGAGACATTTTCTATGACTGCAGTAATTCACCTTCCTTTTCTTTTCCATCCGGTCTAGACCTTCATTCCGGCTAAGATTAGGGGCGGCCATGACCTTCAGGGGGTGCAGGGAATGGAGTTTGGTACTGACATGATTTTTGTAGTGTTTATATTTTTCTACAAGTTTCCTCCTTTGGACTATGCTGGAATCATTGGGCTATGCTAGACCAGGATTGGATCTATTTCTGTATTAAAACGGTCAATGAGGGCTGGTGTCGGGGAGTGTTTATTTAAATAAAGTGTTTTTTGCTGCCATTTCTGTGTTTTTTTTTTAATTATTTTATTACAGTGTTAGTATTATCTGGCAGACTTTTCTCGATTACTATCACTGGGGTTGGTGTCAGCCACCTGTGTTTTTTTGGCACCCAAAGATGACATTAACTCTGTGTCACAGGGTTAGTTACTCGGGTTAGTGTTAGCCTTGTGTGACAAAAAAACATAGGTGGCTTACACCAAGCCTTAGTGATAGTAATCGAGAGAAGTCTGTCAGTCCCCAGTAGCCAATGCACCAGGGGTACTGGGAAGAGTTGTGTTACATCAGGAGTGGACTCTCTAATGTGATGGTCTGCTTCTGGAGTGGCTGTGGGCTGGTATTTTAGGGCTGGAAGGAACTTTTTTTTTAACCGTTTATTGAAAAATCTAAAAAGAAACTAAAAATAAAATTATGTGGGGTCCCACCCTTTTTCATAACCATCCCAGGTAAAACTGACAGCTGCAGCCTGATACTATCAGGATGGGAAGATCCATGAATTTTGGCACCGTCCCATTCTAAAAATACCATCCCGCAGCCGCTCCAGTGGCAGACCATCACATTAGATGATGCCAGTTCTGATGGTTACCCAGCTCTGCCCAGTACCCCTGGTGCATTGGGTACTGGGGTAATCGTGACATAGGGTTAGTGTCAGCCTTGAATAACAAGAAACACCACTGGCTGACACCAAGCCCGAGCGATGGTAATGGAAAGGGTCTGTCAGACACCTCCATTACTAAAACTGGAAAAAAATAAACACAAAAACAGAAAAAAAGCACATTCTTTAAATAAACCCTTACCCACACCAGCTCTTATTAACCATTTTATTAAAGAACTAGATCCAATGCTGGTCCAATGTAGTCCACCGAATCCGTGGTAGTCCAAAACGGAAACCTAAAAAAAAAGAATAAAGAAACAGAAATCCTTCAGAAACCCTGGAGCATGGGACATCACCCAGCTTTCCCAGATGCTGGATAGCCTATCTAGTTCCCAGAAAAGCTTGATGACATCCCCCACAGCAGGCAATGCTGGGTGTCTGCTGTAGAGGATGGGGTACGGCCCAGGTTTTCTGGGTACTGGACAGTGTCCCCCCTCATACTCCACCTCTCCTCCACCTCTCCCCTTCACTCCCACTCTAAAGACCTCTCTCCTCCACCATAAATCTAACCCAGCTCCCCCACTCTGAACACACCCCATCCGCACACAAACCCTCCACTCTGAACTTCGCCTCTCCCACTATAACTCCCTCTCCCTTTGCCACTATAACTCTTCTCTCCCTCTATATGCCACCTCTTCCACCCACCTCTCCTGCTATAACCCCCTCTCCCTCTGCCACTATAACACACCTGTACACCCCCGTTTTCCTGTATACTGTACCCCTCTCTCTCTGTATAAGCTCCCTACCTAACCCACTTCCCACACTCAAAACACAACCCCCCCCCCCCCAGTAAACCACTCACCTGTCCTGGAGTCTTGCAGTCTTTTCCCTCTTCAGCACTTAGTGCCCTGCTGGGAAGAGGGAGCCGGAGGTTCGCCCACTCTCCCCAGCAGTACACTGGATACTGACAGCTTCCTGTTTCCAGAAGAACTAGCAACATTCGATTTCTCCTGTCACCAATGTGCTTCCACTCATCCCCCACCTCCCCTGGCCAGGAGAGAGTGGGGGGGGGGGGGAGAGGCAAACATCGTTCCCTGCTGTAAGAGCAAGGTGCCAGGCTGTGACTCACAGTTGCCAAATACCGTGTATAAAGCCGATTTAGCGGCTGAGCTGGCTCTATACCTGTGCCCCCTAGTGACAGGCAGAGGTAGGGGCCCTAGGTGATCGCCTACCTCTGCCTATCACTTAATAATTTGACAGTGCCATGTAGACGTAGCCTCACCCAGATTTTGAGCAACCACTTGACAGCTTGTAGGAAAATTGGGAAACCTTTCAGAAGCATGCAGTTAGACATGATACTTTTTCTGTCTGATTGGCAGCCTTCCAATTGGTTTCTGATTTTACCACATAGTGTGTAGCTTGGCTGAAATTTGATTCAAAACCAATTGTACTGACCCAAGTCCAAAATGCAACATTGGTTTCTGTGGAGAAGTATATCAAGTATAGATAACATTTATCACTTTATGTCCAAAGGCTATGTGTATATTTCTATATTTTTAACAAATGTAAAAACATTATACAATTATTTAAAAAATGACACTGACAATCTACTAAAAAAAAAAAATATTAAAACCCATGGCCAACAAAAGATTTCTTTCTCTGATTAAAGCCAGGTCTGCAGTGATAAACTTTCTTCCCCACGGAGGTCAGCTCAAAAGGGTTGAGGGTTCTCATTAGGTAGAGAGATGGGCATAAGGTCATTTATAATCAATTGTAAAATGCTTAAACTATGTAAAATTCTTTTATTTGAATTTCATTAGTTTCTATTACGTAACCTGGAGTTATAGCAAGTTATGTGTACAATACTTGTATATTCCTCTGTTAGACTTTTTATGCCAAGTGACTAAAATGATTTATATTATTGTACACATTTAGGGCCAATTGTGCTCACCTTTGTTTCTTTCTTGCATGTCAGTCATTGATACAGCTGTATTTCAAGGTCATTGCTGTTATGATAAATGGCTTCTATTTGGTTTCTCTGTGTAGACCTCTATTTTTTTAGAACATCTGTCACTTATCATATTGATAAATGTTCTGTGTTTTATGACTGCATTTTACCTTCAGAAATTTTGTATAGGTATTTTCTTTATGTGACACATTGACATTACTCATTTAGAGGAGTATTAGCTCCTTTTATATATGTTTGAGAGCGGAAACCTTGACATATGTATTGGATGACCCCATTAATGCTGTTAATTAGTTTTCCACCATAGAGGTTACTGCACAAGTGTGACTATATCTTCACTAAATGCCAAACTAATCTGTGTTTAATCTGCCATAAGAGTACATTATAAGAAAAACGTATTTATGTGCATTGCAAAAATAAAGGGGACACAATGTTTTTTTAAACTTAATGACTATCTGCAAACTTTCTGTGAATTTTTTTAACAGCTTAGGGCAAATGAAGGCTATGTCTGAGTCCAGTCTGCAGTGTAATCTGTTTGTACACTACGTGTTAACATATATGAGAACTCATAAACTATCCTTGCCTGGTTGTACTTTTACCATTAAAAAGTAAATTACAAAGAAAATATTTAAAATATGTTACTTTCTTGCAGGGCCGGACTGGAACCAAAAAGCGACCCTGGCACAAAATCCCCACCAGTCCACATACAATATCCACTCTGAATTTTCCCTTTGTCACGCACATTGTCACTTTCTAAAATAAACAACACTATAAACACAAATAAGAAAGTAAAAGTGGCACAGAGAAACCCATAATCACAGGGTCAGGGACAAGTTTGCATTCACTTTTACACTCAGGGGGGAAAAGTGTACGCTACCACTATATATGTGCCAATATAACCTACAATACTGCCATATAGTGACCACATAGTGGTCTGATACCAGCTCAGGTTGCCATCACATGACCGTTAATACAGCACCAATCCAACACAGAAGCAAAATAACCACTAACATCCAGGGACTCACAGAAGAGTTATCTGACTGGAGTCCGCCAGACCAGCAAGACGATTTCTCCCGGCTACAACTTGTCCCTGCAGAATTTACCACACAAACATCTTTGAGTCCTCACTTTTCCAGCACCTCTTTACCTATTCCCACCTCTACATATCTCCCCATCAATAGAACCCTAAATGGTATTAATGACTCCTTTGTGCCCCTAACAGTAATAGAACCCCTGCTATTGCTATTAGACTGCTATGGAGCGACCATTTGTGCACATAGATTTCGTCTCAGTAGGTATATAGAACCCCTCGGTAGGTAGGTTATAGGGCCCACATCAAACATAAAAAAGTAATACTTACCGCTCCCTGTTCCCCACCAAGCAGCTCTCTCCAAGGGCTTTTGCCCAGCACCAGTAGCATGACTTCATCACGCTGCCTGCCCTGTTGTAGTTTTCTACAATTTAAAACGTACGCCAGAACTTGGAGCCCAATGGGGATTCACCTAGTTGGACAGATTGCCAGTCCGGGCCAGCTTTCTTGTAATGGTGTCCCTTTCAGATACACCTTGTTATGTGTATTGAATACATCTGTCCATGTCTATCCTCATGCTGTAAACCATTGTTATATTTTAATTTTATTTCCTTAACAGGTTAATCAAGAGAATGAAACACAAAAGATAAAGCAGAAGTTGAAAAGAAGTTTTTTGGACACATTAAGAGGTCAAAAAGTCATTGCTAGGTCTGAAATTGATGGATTTTACTACCCAGGTATTCGATCATGCTACAGTTTATTTAACCCTGGCTTCAAGGCAATACTATTCAACTACTCTTTATGCTATCCTGCATAAGTGTTGCCTTCAGTTCTTACTGTATATCCTTCTCCGACTACGTATGTTTCATTAAAGGGGCTACCTCACTTCAGACATTGAGGGCATATTGCTAGACCATATCATCAAAGTTGATGGGTGGGGTTTCATAAAAAGTGGGCATGGCTAAACATGTGATGCAATTTTGCTGCAACTGATGGCACAAACTAAGTCAGCAGATAAATATTGTAAGCTTAGACTAGAGTGAAAGAGGACAGCTCCTGTTTACACACTAGTTTCTATTGAAAACAACAATATAAAGAAAAGCTAGTGTGACTTCCCCCAGAGATCTTAGATCATATCATGTAATAAAAAAAATAATATGTATAAAATATGAAGGGGAGAAAAAGAACACACCTCCTACACAAACGTCACACTTCACGTCTGATAAAATATATAAAAAATATATCTGAAAAAGGTATGAGAAACAGCCCTACATGTCCCAAAAAGCTCTCAAAAGATATATGCAAGTCAAACAAATAAAACACTTAATAGTGTTAGATGAACACATGTGCAAAATCCCTAAAAAGCGGGGTCATTAAAGGGTTAAGCTTCTTGCAGCCCAGTATTCCTTTATGGTTCTGTTCAAATGCTTTGGTGTAGATTTTTTTAATGTAGATTTTATTTATCAGATCTGCAATGGAGAACCTGTAGTGGGTCAGAACCTTTTAAACATACCCTTTCGAAGAGGGAACCAAAATATTTTACGTAGTTTAAATAAAGCATCAGCAGAGTTTAGAATCCTAATGGCTAAAACATACGTTTCCGGTTAAAGTCATAAACAATATTTAGAACTATCACTTGGTTCCAAGCGCCAGCAGCAGGGTGAAATAAAGTTAATAGCTCAATGTCTTGTCTCCCACGTACTGTTCATTAATTGCAGTGTATGTTTAGAATATTTTAATTCATGATATAATGTATAAGTTTTCTTAATTCCAGCAAATATGCTTTTATCACACAGGCACAGTACTGAAAAGTATTAATTCCAGGAGTGCACTTGTGGATTTCTGGCTAGGAGAAAATGAGGTTATCCCTATCCGATTCATAATACACACCGGGGGAGCTCTGCCATGCCCAACTCTGAAGGTTTTACGTTTTATTATTTAACTGCATCAATTAACTTGTAACAGCAAACAGTGTAACGGCGGTTTCATGTGCACATTGCCTGATGGTTGTCGAATGAACTCTATCCTTTTCTTCTTGTTGCACAGGAGAAGGCAAGTAGGAATAACTGTTAATGCTTGTACTGTTCCCCAATTACACAGTTGGATTTTCACTAGCCCTCTTATTTAGAGATGAGCGAGCAGTAAAAAATTCTAGTTCGATTAGAACCTCGAACTTTAGTGTGTTCGGTTCGGGGTTCTATTCGAACTAGAACTCAAACCCCATTAAAGTCAATGGGAGAAGATGTTCTAGTTAATTTATATACTTATACAGGTGAGAAGAAGCTGTATTTACCATCCATAACAGTAAACTGAATACGTGGAACAACTTAGTGAAGAATATTTGGCTCTAAGAGTGACAGGAAAAAATTGAGAGGTTAAAATACTTAATTCCTTTCAATGGCTAACTGAAAAGATGAGGACAGCTTGTAAGCAGGGGCATAGCTATAGGAGGTGCAGTGGTAGCAGCTGCTATGGGGCCTTGCATTCTGAGGGGCCCAAAAGCCCTTTTGACACATAGGAGATTTGGAGACGGTGTGTTATACAATTACTGAACCGCCAAAACTGCAAAAACTGTACTTTTGGGCACTGAGTATGATTTAGCAAATTCAAGCACTCTATATATGAGAGTTAGGCATTATGTGAGCCTGCAAATTTCGCCAAATAACAGCTTCTGGGTGTGGTAAAGATGCAGCCAGCAATACCACACTCCCAAACTATTGATGTCTATGGAGAGGAAAATGCTATCTAACTAACTAAGAGCAGTCTGCACAGTACAGAGAGTGAGCTGAAAATGGCGTTCAGAACACAATACAGTGAAATATCCTGTATATAACATGGTCATGTGATTTTAGCAGTCCAGACAAACACGATCACCAGCTCACCTGCAATAGCAAAATTAAATGGACAGCAGGCAGGTGCACGGATCTGGCTGAAAGGCAACAGCCCGATTTAAATATGAAAATGCCGTAAACAAACGGAATGGATCCAGCACCGATAAGATGAATAAAACTTCTTCTTTATTTATAAATCATTTAATGTCGACGTGTTTCGGGTGGCACACCCTTACTCATGACATAGAGAAGAAGACGTTTTTTTCATCTTATTGGTGCTGGATCCATGTGATTTTAGCAGCCAATGAGAGCCCTACACCTCAGCGATGACTATTTTGACACTTCTCTGTGCTCTGCACTGATTGGATGACCACCAAAAGTGCAGAAATGTGATTGGATGGCCGCCAAAAGTGCAGTCAGCCCTTGAAAATGAAACTGAAAATATCATGTCCAACTAGAACTTTACTCGAACAAAAAGTAGAATGTTCGGTTCGGTTAGAGTTCTAAAAATTCAAGAAGTTCTACTAGAACTTAACTTTTTCTAGAACAGTTCGATTAACTCTACTCTTATTCTCTACAGTCCATACACTCAGACCTGCATGGTTAGGCCTAACTGTAGGCCACAGGACAGCCAATCTCCCAATATCCACTGTGCTTTTCAATTAAGAGATCCAGCAGCTGTCTCTTCAGCAGCTCTCTGGCTCATCCCACAGAAGCTGTGTACATGACTTGACGCACAGCACATCAGGACTCCTAATCTCGGATTTCAACCCACTGGTTTTTCTCACACAACTTTACTCAATTTGTACTACACAGCTACATTGGATGTTATTTTTCTCCCTACAGCTCACTGGTGAATCTCATGGTGGCTGCATTTAGGCTTGCTTGTTAAGAGCACCCTCAGCAGGTCTGACAGGGTTCCAAAGGGAAATGATTGTTGGTACTTGGTAGGGGCATCTGTGACCTGAGTTGGTGATTTGATGGGTATGTCACAGACTCCTGGCACTGAAAGATGCATCATACAACATATACATACATACATTTATACACGCAGGCAAGACACAGACATATACAAACATAAAAACCCATATACATGCATTCATACAGCACATATAGCACATATATACACACACAGTTCTTTCCCAGTCTTCTCTTCCTCTATTTTTTCTGTGGATTGAGGACATGTAGATCTGGTCATGTGATCTTATCTCTGTTAGTGCTTTAGCTTTACATGCAAACTTCTGTACGCAGGGATAATTGCACAGTGTGTTTTTTGCACGGTTTTGCCTAAACTATCAGCAAAAACTAGGCAAAATGCAATATACAATAATTCCTAAAGACACAAATAAGTGCAGGGCTGCAAGCTAAATTGTCTTTCCCTAAGACAAGAGGCTTACCTACCCCCATGTATGGTGCTTCCATTTTGATAAGCCCTGACCAATCACTGGATGGGATGTCACTTCTGGAATCCCTGGTCTCAGTGGCATCTCCTAGATAATCCTGGTGAGGCCTTCTGAAATACAATGTAGCTGGAAAAAGTTTTTATGCAGATGACAACAATGGTTATTATGGAAACAGATGTTAATAGATATAATTGAATTATTTTTGCCAATTTCCCTAAAAATCACTATTCATGTTATAAAGTTTCTTTACTTTTCATTTTAGATGCAGTAAGACGCTAACATTTTGCCTATTATGGTGGACATTCCCTTAAATAAATCACTGTTGGCTGTCTTGTTGCCTACAGTGAGGCCTAACCATGCAGGTTTGAGTGTATGGACTGTAGAGAACAAGAGTGACATCTTGATTTTATATATATATATATATATATATATATATATATATATATATATATATATATATATATTTATATATATATATATATATATATATATATATATATACATATAAATATATATATATTATAATTGTATTTTTTCAATCTAGTTTCTAGTTTTGGCAGTGTAGGCAGGTAAGTAAAAATACCAGGCAATGGAAGACATAAAACATTTATTATATCTTTTGTTAACAATCGTGTGCTTTTAGGTTGGAGATTGTGTTTTTTCAAAAACTGGGGCAAGAGGAGGAGGAGGCTGTTATGTACCTGCAGTGGTCATAGCAACACCAAGGATGGATGCGGCAGACAAACTCTACACTGTTCTGAAGTACAACAAAAGAAAAGTAAGTGCCACATCTACACAATGTAATGTAGATAACAAATGTAACCTGCTGTGACGTAATGTAATTTGCCTTTGAAACAAAATGGCCTATGTCTATGGAGTAAAACTTTTTGTACACAGATAACTTTTTTTAATTAATTGATATTGACAGTGAGGCAGATTTACTGATATTGTTTAATACTTGTAAATTGTCAATTTAGACTAGACAATCTTGAAATAAATCATATTTATCACAGTGTTAATAAATCCTATGTCCAGTCTAAGCTTACACCTTCTATTAGTTGGCGTATCTTTTGCCACTTATGGTGGCAAAATTTGCTGCTGTCATTCCTATTTTTCCAAAAAGCTATGCCCCTTTTATTGAGGCCACAACTCTTTTGTCACGGGTGTCCCCGTGACTCTCGCACCAGGTCGTGGACGCACCCGTGTCTCTGCGGTGGAATCAGTGAGTTGCGCCGTGACCTGCATGTTTGGCTGCAGGCACAGCCCGATCCCTGGCTGCAGATATTCATCTCTCCATTCTCTCTGTGCTGTCTCTGCTGGCTGGCATGCACGCCTCTGCTCCCTAGGACGCGCTGGTTCTGTGAAATATAAAGGACTAGTGTGCCGGTGATTGGGTATCACCGGGCGCTGACCCTATTTAACCCTGCCCCTTCCTTAGTTCCCTGCCAGATTAAAAGCATTTCCTAAGCTGTTTCCTGATATTCCGCATACCGTACCTATTGCCTATGTCCCTCAACCACGAACCTTTGCCACTTGTAATGACCTTCCTGCCTGTCCCTGACTACAAGCCTGCTTTACGTTTTTGTACCACGCCGCAACTAAGCCACCACTGCAGGCAAGTCACGCCAGGGGTAGCAACCTGGGGGTCACCTGCCACAGCAAGACCATCCCGCTTTCCGATGGGCTCTGGTGAAAACCAGCAGCCCCTTAGACTCCGCTCCCTGGTGCGGCTTATACCATCATCTGCGGTGGTACAGTGGATCCACTAGTCCAGCCGTTACAGTTAGATCATGGATCCCGCCAATGTGCCTCTGCCCAGCATCTTGGACATCACCATTATTGTTGCCCAGCAATCCCAGCAGATCACTCAATAGGTGCAGCAGCTGATCCAAATGACAGTCATGATGCAGCAGCTCCTCACCAGCCAGCAGCAGCAGCCTTCAGGTGTGGCTCCCTCAACATCAATTGCTCTAGCAGTATCCGTCAGCCCAAAACTGCGATTTTCTATGCCGACCAAGTTTGATGGGGAGGCTAAGGCCTGCAGGGGGTTCATCATCCAGTGCTCCTTGCACGTGGAACTTATGGCCAGTCAGTTCCTTTCTGAAGGTCCAAGGTGGCTTTCATGGTCAGCCTACTCTCCGGGAAAGCCCTGGCATGGACAGCTTCCCCCTGGGACAGAGATGATTTTTTTTATTCTATATAAATGTGTGGTACAGCTTTTTAATTGCCTTTTCATCTTTGGGTGCGGAGGTGTATAAAAATGTAAAGAAGTCATGGAAAAGAGATCATTTTCAGTTAATTCGCCCTCCCATTAAAAGAGAGGGTGATTTTTTCCCAAAACAATATATCTCTTTGAAGCGAGTCTAAATAGAGTTGAAGTTTGGTGGGATAAAGCTTGGTAGGTTCCCTAGTGATCTGGACACCGAGGTATGTGAATGCACATGTCTGCCGTCGGATGGGGAAGATCTGGGACTGAATGCCTTTGATTTAACGTTTATTTTATAACCTATAATGGATCCTATGTTTCAATTTCCTGTAGTATGGATCGAAGATTTGATTGAGGGTGAAAGATGAATAATAATAGGTTGTCCACAAATGCGTTGACTCTCACCACCTCCAATCTAAAATCTATGCCCTTGAAGCCACTCCAAGATCAGAGGTGTTGCAGGAGTGGGCCCAATAGAAGGTTGAAAAGGAGAGGGGCCTTGTCTAGTGTCTCTAGGGAGAGCAAGAAATGTGGAATTAAGGCTGGTGTTTGTGTGTGTTATTTTAAAAGGGGGAATAAAAATTTGTACAAAGCATCTGCAAAATTCCCAAAAAACAGGGGGGAAGTATTAAAAAAACCCCCATTTTCCCTAAAAACTTTTAATTTTTCTCAAGATTATAGTTAAATTATGGTTTAAATTTTGCCTTCACTTTGAAAAAATATTTCCATTTTTGTTTCCCCTGCAACCGCGTATTTTTAAACAATATTGTGAAGCGTATTAGGTGAAATCTGATTGCGCCGAAATACGCTGTGTGAACACCCCCCTTTTTTGGGGCAATCTGAGTTCGGGTTTAATTTGAACTGCAGGAATTTAGGTTTTTGCAGCCATAAAAAAAACCATAAAACACATTTTAACATCATCCTACTTTAGGAAATTGTGGGAAAGGGCCAAAAGGTTTGCGATTATTGACGGACTTTTAAGGGTCACCAATCTCCCTAAGATCGGGGGAAAAAAAGGGAAACATTTTTTCCCGGGTGTCAGCGGCAATGGCCACTGACACTTTTTGTATGTTAGTATGCCGTGTTTCCGGGTGGGGTTTTTTTGGGGAGCAGCCCGAAAGAGTTGGGGTGGGTTTTGGGCTGTTTCCCCACATTCCAGCCCTTTGGGCTTACCACCCCCCTATAAAAGGCCACGGGTTCAGGTCAAAGGGGGGGGGTTTTCCTTTTAGGGTCTAAACTGTTTTAAGGGGAGGGAGCAGCGTGTAAGGGGCCAGAGGGGGCCTTGAAACCCTGGATGAACTGTAGAGACCGGGACCGGTTTTGTTAACCCTGGGAACCGGCATACAGTATTGTGACCAAAAAACCAAGGGGGAAAAAAACCCCCTGTGGTTGGTTTTTGGGCTGAAGAAAACCCTGCTGTTTTTTTTTTCCTCTTTTTAAAAGGGCCCGATGCCAATAAATCCTGCATTTGTTTTCAAAAAAAAGGACTGCCTCCATTTAAAGCAAAATTCCCAAAATTGGGTGTCTCGGGATGGGGAAACCCTTCCTGGAGAAAAAGGGGACTACATGCCCTTTGGGTTAAGACAGCTGCTCCCCTTTAAAAAGCCGACAGGATTAATTGGAGGAGCTGCTAAAAGCACCGGTCAGGTGACCCCAACAGAAAAAAAAGCCCCATGCAGTTTTCCTTTGCGGTCACAGGGGGAAACGAACCAGCTCAAAATCAGGCAGTGGCCATCATGGGGGAAGCAACCCGGGGGGAAAGGGAGACCCCAGCTACACCCCGTCAGGGGGACGGGACGGGCAGGCGCGAAAATAAAACGGACGTCCGCGAAGAAGACCCCAGAAGCGACTTGGAACCCTTTCCCCTTACGGGTTTTTTGAGGGGGGTTGCCAAACGGGGGGGAGCCCTACCACCCCCACTTGGGCAGAGGTCCGGGGCCCCCTTTCTCCCGGGGGACCCTAAAAAAACCTTTTTAACTTGCCCCTTTCGGGGATGCCAGGGAAAAAACTCAAAGCAAAAAATCAGAAACCCCGGTCACGGCCCGGGCTCAGAGGGGTGCCCCCAGTGGGGGCCACAGGGGGACAGCCCCCTTTGAGGTCCCCAAATGTTTTGACCTTTTACCCCTTTCATCCAAAAAAGGCTGCAGCCAGAGGTCTTTCCCCAAAGCCCAAAAGGGGAAAAAAGGGTAAATTGTTTAAACCCGGTTTGGGCCGCTCTTCCCAAGCCAGTTCAGGTTTTGTTTCGCGCGGGGGGAAATCCCCAGACAAGGGATGACAGGTAGCCTTGGTGGAAAGGTATCGGGCCGTGGAGAACTCCATGGTTAAAACCCGGAAACCCTTTGGCCCCCCCAACGGCTTTCCCCAAAGAGGGGACTCTGAGGGCCCCAAAAAAAAGGGGGCCCCAAAAAACCCCTCGAGGGGGCCCGGTCCAAGTCCGGGGGCCCCCCCAAAAGCCAAAACCCCAGCCCCCCCTGTCGGAGATCGTTTTTGCTGGAAGTGCCACGCTGCGGCCCCAAAGCCCCCCCTCGGCGCGGAAACCCATGGCTGTTCTATAGGTCGGCGTAAAATCCCCGTTTGCGCAATCCGCCTGCACGCGGTTTATGGTTCGGGGAAAAGGGGCTTTTAAATCTTTTCAATCCGGGTGAAAAGGCACCCCTGTCAGGGGGGATTCCCGGACTCGGGAAGCATTGGGTCACTCTCCTGACAGCCAGTATTCCTCATGTTTTTTTTTCCCGAGTAAAAAATTTGGGGGGCACCTGTAAAACATTTGGGGGGTTTCCCAAATTTTACCCCCCCTGGCCCAAGTAACTTTTAAAAACCGATGGGGTTTCGGAGTCACACCATAAAGGGATCATGCGGGGATTAAAATTTCACGAAGTGATAAATTGGGCCCGGGGCCCGCCCCTTTTGGGGACTGTGGGAAGGTTTCAAAACAGCGGAAAACACCCCCAAAAATTCCCGACAGCCCCGAGGGGCACTGGGCCATGAGGTGGTCCCCCAGTTCCAGTTCTCCGCAAGGTAGGGGATGGGAGGGGGAGAAACCCCTTATGAACACGCCAACCTGGGCGTATCTGGAAAAATTTTGGGGAGGGCCCCCAATGGGATGAAATCCAAATTCAGGACCCCCCTGCGACCTCTGTCTCGGGCGCGGGCCGCCCCGGCTGCGGCCCCAGCGGAGCCCCGCCCCGTGGGTTCGGATCCGCTCTTCTCCCAGTCCCCGCCGGCACCAATTTTCCCCGGCTGCGCCCCCTGCCATCATCCCAGTCCCGGGCGCGGGGCCCGCCCCTAGGCGCGCGGGGCCCCGGGCTTTTTGAAATTTAAAAGGGGCATGCGCCGGTAATTGGCTTTTGCCGGGCATGTCCTTTTGGGGCTGGCCCCTCCTCCCGGCCCCCTGGATCCTTAGTGTTTTTACCTCTGGAAAAAGAGTTCCTACCCAGTCTTGTCTTTCCTTTGTACCTCCCCGTCTACGTTTATCGACCCCGTATCTTGCCGCCTGCCCTACCGTCTGCCTTCCACGTTTGATCCAGAGCCACCTGTCCTGACCTTCTGCCTGTCCCCGCCCATGACTTGCCTGATAATCTGTACTACGTCTACCCTTGGCCGCCACGCGGGCAAGTCCCGCCAGTGGAACGACCGGGTAACCCCCCCGCAGCAATCCATCCCGTTTTTTGGTCCGTTACAGTAGGATCCGCATGGATCCCCCCAAAGGGTGTCATGCCAAGTGCGCCAGTATCACCACCTTTGTGGCCAAGCAGTCCAAACAGATCGCGCAAAGCGCAACAGCCGAGCAACTCTCCTCCCTGGTCACACTCATCCCCATCACGCAGCAGTCGGCTGCAGTTTCCCCCGGGCTGTTGCTCCAGTCGGTCCCAAGCCCCGGGGTTTACCCATCCCCGACAAATTTTTGATGGGGATTCCAAAGGTTGGGGGGCTTCATCACCCGTGCTCCCGCAGGGAACCAGGCGGGCAGTTTCCTAAAAAACCAATGGCCTCTTTGGGTCAGCTCCCCCCGGGTAAACCCTGGCCTGGGAAATTTCCCTCTGGGGGACCGGGGGACCCAATCAGGCCGATCAAAGCGACATTTTCTACTAGATTTCCGGGAATGCTTCGGGGAAAACCTGCTCGTGCGTCTTGCCGAAACCGCCCTTTTTAACCCTGCAGCAAGGGAACCCTCCTTGGAGAACCTGTGAAATTTCCGCAACTAGCATCGAGCAGCCTGGAACGAGCAGCATTATGCCCACTTCAAGAAAGGCCTCTTACCCAATAAAGGATGCGCCCTGCCCGGGGGATTTTCCGTCTTTTTTAACAGCTAATCCCCGGGCAAGGGTTTGACTCATTGCAAAAAGGCGTGAGGGCTCCGCCAAGACAAGAACCACCCGTACACCCGTCCATCTCATCTTGCAGGGTTTTTTTCTACGACCTCACCCTCCTTCCCAGCCCCGGGGAAAAGGGGTCATGCAAGGGATGGAGCCCACCTGTCTCCGCAAGAACTTAACCGAGGCGTAAAGGGAATTATGCTCTACGCGGCACTTGACCCACCCCTCCAGGGCTGTTGTTTCCCCCAGGGCGTCCGGGGGAACGGGCACACCTGGGTATGTGGGGGAAGCATCCCGAACGTGTGCATCCCTCCCCCCCCCGAACATTTTGGTCCTGAGGGCACAACCCGGGACCCACTTTCAATTTCAGCATTTTGGCCCGGTTTTTGCTGGAAACTTCCTGGACGCGCCCTGGTGCCAACCTCCTTCCCGGGGTTCCCCTGGAGAATCCTCTTCCATTTCCTCCTCAGGGAGAGTTTCCCCTGCCCCCAGTCCTTTTTCCGTACTGAGCCGTTGCCCCCTCCAATTAGGGGCATTTCACAAAGAGAGCACGTTTATGTGTTTACCCCGTCTTTTCGCCCTCCTATTGGGTCTCCCATGGCTGCAGCCCCCTGCCCCGGTGCTTGTTGGCAACGGGCGGGGCTTCAGGGGGCCCCAAGTTTTGGTCTCGCTGTTTGGTGCCCACCCTCCCCAGGTGCCACCCGCTTATCGGTACCACTAAGCCTTAGCGGGCTTCCCGTCCTTACCGGGAGTATCTGATGTTTTCTCCGAGAAGCAAGCAAGATCCTGCCGCCAAAACCCCTTTATAAAATTTTGTCCGATTGACCTCTTGCCCGGACCAGCCTCCGGGGGCAGAGCCCTACCCCTTACCCTTTCCGGAGACAAAACCCAAGTCCAAGTACATTCTGAGAATCCCAAAGGGGTTTTTGGGAAGTCCCTTCTCCCGCGGGGGCGGATTCTTCTTGTGGAAAAGAAGGATGGTACCTTGCGACCCTGCATTGATTACCGGGGGTTGAAAAGATCACGGTGAAAATGGGTACCCTCTACCTTGATCAGGAGTTATTTGACCGTCGGGGGCGCAAGGATTTTCCCCAAAACGGGATCAAAGAGGGGCACAATTTGGTCCGAACCGCAAGGGCGTGAAGGAAGACCCCCCTTCAACCCCGGGTGGCCATTCGAGTCCCGGTAATCCCATTCGGACTGTTAATGCGCCTCCGTCTCCAGGAGCTCGTGATCATTTTCGGGGTCTTCTCTACACCGCGTAGTGCTATCGGGGAATATTTGGTGTACTCGCCTGACCTGAGCCCCACCTTTGCTTTCCCATCATTTTTGAAGGGCTCCGAGAAATACCTGTATCCAACTGGAGAAGTGCCTCTTCCCCCAAACCACCTTCCGTTTCTGGGGTACATTATTTCTGATCAGGCCTACAAATGGACCACAAAGCTGTCGGCCGTTTGCAGTGGCCACGCCAGTGGGTTTCTGCCATACAGCGTTTTTGGGTTCTTTTTAACATTATCCCAATTTTTTCCCCCACTCCTACCTTGTGCCCGTTTATTGGGGCCTTCACTAAAACCGCAAACCCCACGCAGCGGCCCCCCCAAAAATTTGAGGAGGCATTCGCAAAGCTAAATCTGCTTTACCACAGCATCTGTCCCCTCGCGGCCGGACCCCGCAAACCCTTCACCTTGGAAGTGGATCCTCTCGGGGGGGGCGGAGCCATCCTTACGCAAAAAGGGCCCGGGGGCAAGACCGAAACGGTGGCTTCTTCCCCAAAAGTTCTCCCCGCCGAGAGGAACTCACGAAGGCACCGGAGTTGCTGCCCTCAAATGGCTTTTGGGAAAAATGGCGCTACCTAATTGGAGGGGGCTCGCCATCCCTTGCATTATCGGACCACAAAAAACCCTTTAATACCCCCAGACGGCCCCAGCGACTTAACCCACGCCAGGTAGGTGGGCGCTCTTCTTCTCCCGGGTTGATACCAATTACTTCCGGCCGCGGAGAAAAACATCAAAGGGGGGACGCCCTTTCCCGGGGTTCTGACGTGGTGGGTGAGGAATCCACTCCAAGCATTAATTCCCCCGAACACCTTATCTGGCGTCCAGTGGACCTCCGGAAGGTTCCTCCGGGAGGAAAACTAGTTCGCCCTCTATCCGCGGACACATCCCCGAAAAAGGGGGCCCTTGCTTTTTTGTGGCCGGTCATCCCGGCGCTCAAGACGTTCCTTTTTATATCCCGGGTTTTATTGGTGGCCAGAGCCCTCAAGGATTCAAGGATTTCTTCAGCCTGTAAAATCCTGTGCCCGAAAAAGACGCCTCGTCAAAGCCGGCAGGTCACTACACCCCCACCCATTCCGACCAAAACCCTTTGGACCAAATTTATGGACTTTTAACCGATCCCCCCTTGGCTGCAACACCCTCATTTTGGGGGATAGATCGGTTCTCCAAGATGGGCATTTCGTCCCCCTTTCCGGCCTGCCATCGGCCACCCGTCTGCAGACCTATTTTTTCCAGCATGTGTTTCCGTCTATGGCCCCGCAAAATCGTTGGACGGGGGGGGTCCATTTGTTTCCAAGTTCTGGCTCCCGTTTCCCAACTCCCTGAAACTCGACTTTTTTGTCTCTTTCCCCCTCAGACGAATGGCAGGTGGGAGAGAAACCGGTCTTGGGGGTTATCTACGCCACTTCGTTTTTAGCACGCCCCAAAACGATTGGGGCCCCAAATTGTTCCAGGGGGGAGTTTTCGTACAACTCCCCAGACCCGAATCTGCAGGGTCCCCCCTTTCATTGTATATGGTCTGCATCCCCGCCCCCCTCTCCCCGGCATCTCCCCCCGGTTCCTGCGGGGGACGCCTGGTTCAGGACATAAAGCCATCTGGTCCCAACCTGCCAATCTTGCTCCCCGCTTTTCCCACGCATGAAGACCCAAACCGACAAAGGAAGAACCCCCCCTGTCTTCTCCCCAGGGTGACAAAGGGGTTTGGGTGTTTTGGGCCCGATATGTCCTCTTTAAAATGCCCCCCCTAGAAATTGGGACCCCCGCTTCTGGGACCCTTTGAGGTTTTTAACACCACGCATTTAAACCGTTTCTTACAAACTCCGGCTTTCCCCCCACCCGAAATTTCCAACCTTTCCACTCCCTACTAAAACCCCCGGTTCTTAACCGTTTCTCTCCGAAGTCTAACCCCCCTCCCCCCATAGCTGATGTTCCAAATTTTTTGAAGTCAAGGAGACCGCAGAGGAAATAAGGGGAAACGGACTTTCTGGGAGACGGAAAGGGGTTTTGGGCCTGAAAAGGCTTTGGGGCCGAGGTAAATCCTGAAACCCTAAAAACCCTCCAGAGATTTCTTCATCCCTAAAAGAGGGGGGGCCCAAGGGGGAGGGCCCCCAAGGGGGGGTCTGTCACGGGCGCCCCTCGACCCTGCTCGGTCGCAGGGGCTCCGGCGCGGCTCTCAAACGGAGCCCCGTCCCCCCACGTTGGGTTCGGGGGCCGCTCTTCTCCCAGTCCCCCCGGGACCAAATTTCCTGGCCGCGCTCCTGTCAGTCAGCCGTCTCCCGGGGCGTGGCTCCCCCCTAGGGCGCGCCGGCCCCGGGTGTTTAAATTTAAAAAGGGGAGTGGCCCGGGGATTGGGTTTGCCCGGCCGCCCTATTTAGGTCTGGCCCCTTCCTACCGGGCCCTCCGGATCCTTAGGGGGTTTACCTCTGGAGAAAGCGTTTTCCAGTCTGTCTTTTCTTTCCCTGACCGTACCCTTGTCTACGTTTTCGACCCGTATCTTCCGCCGCCCTGACCGTCGCCTGTCCACGTTTTCGATCCAGGCCCTGCCTGACCCCTGCCTGTCCCCGACCCCGGGGCTTGCCTGACGAACTGTACTCGTCACCCTTTGGGCCCCCACCGCAGGGAAGTCCCGCCAGTGGAACGACCTGGTAGAATCCCGCCGCAGCAATCCATCCCGCTTTGCGGCGGCTCGTGAATGCCGGGACCTATTTAGATTTCCCTTCCCCCGGGGTGGGCTTCCCCATCGCCCGCGTTTGGGCCCCGCGGATCCACTACCCCCCTCCCTTACCCTAAAAAAGGGGTTTCAACAGGTGGGGGTACATGATGGGGGGACCCCCAAGAGTCAGGGGCTGAGGAAATGATTTCCCCATTTTGCCGTAAATCAGAAATTTTTTGTACCGGGGGACCAAAATCCCCGAGGAATGGTGGAACAACTTTGGTTCCCACACCATACGGGGGGGGAATGGATCTGGCCCACATCACATGTTGGGGGGGAACCCGAGGGGGGAAACACCGAGAAAGAATTCTACCCCGATTTTTTTGGGGCCCGGTGCTCTGGGGGAAAACCCGGGGGTAATTTCCAGTCCTTTCCCCAGTGCCCCGATCACCCCCCTGTTCCAGTTTTTCCCGCCCCCCAATACCATTGCCTATTATCGAGATACTCTTTGAGAAAGTAGCAATGGATTTAGTAGGGCCCGTGGTAAAGTCGGCTAGAGAACACCAGTATATTCTGGTTGTCATGTACTACGCCACCAGGTACCCAGAAGCTGTACCCCTAAGAAATGCTTCCTGCAACGTAATTGCTAGGGAGCTATGGCACATATTTTCCAGAACGGGATTGCCGAAAGAACATGAGATTGTTACCGAGCCTCATGTGAGAGTAAGTTTAAAACCTTATAGGATTCCCGAGGCCTGTAGGGAAATTGTGGCAAAGGAAGTGCAGTCCCAAAGCCTAACGGTGAGTGGCGCTTCTGCAACGACTACCGCAAGCTAAATGAGGTATCTAAGGTCGATGCATACCCCATGCACCGGGTGGATGAGCTTATTGAGAGGCTAGGGCCAGCCCGGTATATCACCACCCTAAACCTGTCCAAGGGGTATTGGCAGATCCCCTTAGCCAAGGAGGCCCGAGAGAAGACAGCATTTTCCACACCAGATGGGTCCTTCCAATACGTAAGAATGCCGTTTGGGTTGCAGGGGGCCCCCGCCACCTTCCAAAGCTTACCTTGATGACATAGTCATCTTCAGTCGAGATTGGGAGAGTCACCTTAAGAAGATCCAAGCTGTCCTAGATGCGCTAAGGAAAGGTGGTTTCACCATAAACCCTAGTAAGTGCGCCATAGGGATGGAAGAGGCACATTACTTGGGGTATATCATGGGAAGGGGAGAGATAAAGCCCCAAGTAAACAAGATAGAAGCCATCGAAAACTGGCCCCGCCAACTTACCAAGAAACAAGTGAGAGCGTTTCTGGGAATTGTGGGGTATTACCTGCGGTTTATCCCCAAGTTCGCCGAGATTGCAGTACCCCTGACTGACCTAACGAAGGGAACCAAGTCCGCCATGGTCAAATGGTCCCCAGAGGCTGAGGCAGCCTTCCAAACCCTGAAGTCTGCGCTATGCAGACAACCGGTATTGGTAGCTCCGGATTTTTCACGAGAGTTTGTGGTAAAAAACGGATGCCTCAGAGGTTGGCCTAGGCGCAGTAATATCCCAGGTTGTCAATGGGGAGGAACATCCTTTGTGTTTTCTCAGCAGGAAGCTGACCCCATGCAGAGCGCAATTATGCCATAATTGAGAGGGAATGCTTGGCCATTAAATGGGCGCTCGATTCTCTCCGGTACTAGATCCTGGGTTGCAAATTTAGGTTGGTGACGGATCATGCCCCTTTAAAATGGTTAAGGGAGAAAAAGGGCAACAATGCCGGGGTCACCCGTTGGTTCCTGGCCCTGCAAGATTTAAATTTTTCAGTAGAGCACAGGGGGCCTGCAGGAAATCTTTCCCCCCTTTTTGGGGGTACTTAGTTTATGGCTGAATGCCCTCCCCCGGCATTGGGCAGGGGGGGGGTATGTAGGATTATTGAGACGTTATGTGTCACCGACTGTCTGTAACGGGGAGTGGATCCGGGGGGCCAACGCAAGCGATGATAGCTAACCACGCAGGGAACGACTTTTACCCCCTTTTCACCCAAAGGGGGGGGGAGGTCTTGTGCGGGGTGAGGCTACCAAATCACCCCGCCGGACTTGTTGGATGGGGCCCGGGGTCAGCGTGGGCAAAATCGTTTTTCCGGAGCTAAACGGGGCAGGGAGAAGGTCAGGGCACGGCGGGCGTGGGGGAGGGGAAACAGAGAAAAAAAAAAAAACAGGAAGGCAGGAAAGTAAGCAGGCGGACTGGTACAACGGGAAAAACGACTGAACCAAACACACACTAAAACGCTCCAAAAACACACCAACGATGGCAGCGGTGCTGGGAAATGTCTACCATATATAGGGCCAGCGGCCCACATTTTCCAATTAAAGGCCGCTGGCCCTTTAAAATCCTGACCACCGTCGCGGGGCCGCCTTTAAACAGGGTTAGCGCCGGCGGGTGTCAGAGTGGGAAGGAGCGGGGACTGGTAAGTACGGGGTTTTCCCGCCCTAGGGGCAGAAGGGGCCACGGCTGCGGGGACCGCAGCACCCGTGCCGGACCCCCCTGGCACCGGGGGGCGGCCGCGGGAGCGGGCGCCGCCGCCGTGACACTGCAAGATCGGTGAAATAAAGCCCATTTATTTGGTTCAGTGGCAATGACCATGACACATTTGTTTGTGTAGTTGGGGTAAAGCCGTTCCGGGTCGGGCTTTATTGGAGCAGTCTGTAGAGTTGGGTGGGGGGGCTGTCCATATTCATCCTTGGGGTTTCCGCCCTATATAGGGGGAGGAGCTCAGGTCAAAGGGGGGGGGTTCCTTCATGTCTAAATGCCAGTGGATGAGAGTGTGTAAGAGCCAGAGGGGCCTTGATAACCCTGGAACTACTGCAGAACAGGTGTTTTGTTAACCTGGGGAAACCGCTAGGTATTGTGACCCAAAAAAGGGCTGTGATTTATGTTTGTTTTGGCTGAAGCAAACCCTGCTGTTTATTTTCCTCTTTTTTTGCCCATGCCAAAAAAATCCTGCAGTGTTGCACGTTAAAGGACTGCCTCCGTTTGGTAATTCCCACAGCAATCTGAGTTGATGAAAAAGTAAGCTTAAATTTTAATAATTTCTTATCAT